>CAUYQV010190149.1:0-31443 GCA_963574575.1 Galagoides demidoff | reverse complement strand
CTGGGGCCACAGGCACCCGCCACAACGCCTGGCCATTTTTTGGTTGCAGCCATCATTGTTGTTTGGTGGGCCCGGGCTGGGGATTCGAACCCGCCACCTTAGGTGTACATGGCTGGCGCCTTAGCCGATTGAGCCACAGGCGCCGAGCCCCCTGTTCATCTCTTGCCTGGACTATTGCAGGAGCCCCTTTGCTTGTTCCCTGCATCTACCCTTGCCCTCTAAGGTACATTCTCCACCTGGCAGATATAGTCTTTACAAAATGTGAGTCAAATTTTTACTCACCCCTGTCCCACTGTAAATAGAATGAAATACTCCCAGGCCTGTATACTGCTCCCTGCCCACCTCTCTGATCCAGTCTCCTAATTCTGTCTGCAGGCTGGTTCCCACACAGGGCTGTTACCCCTGCATGGGACACTTTTCCTCAAGATCTTTCAGTGCCTGTTTCCTTGTTACTCCAACTTAAATATATTGCCTCTTCAGAAGGGCCTTCGCTGATGGTCCTAGTCATTCCCTATTTTATTGCCTATTTTTATCCGCTTCATATCAAAATTATTTTCCTTATTCATTTGTTTTTTTATCCATCTCCTCCAAGCCTACAATGTTGACTCCTCGAGGGAGGGGCTGGGTCTGTCCTGTTCCCCATGGGAACCTTAGCAACCATAACAGCACCCATCTCCATGTGGTAGATGCTCAGCTAATATTTGCAGAGTGAATGAATCAATGAATCAATGATTCTATCCATAAGACTTCACAGTCTTAACGCTAAGGTCTGGCCATGAACTCCAAACTGCAATTGAACACTTCACAATTCTAGTCTTGAGATCTCATCTCAGCTTCCTAACTTCAAGTCTCACCTCTCCACCCACTCGGCCTTCCCTTGCTTGACCCTGCTTTTATTTATTTACTTAGTTATTTATTTAGAGAGAGAGTCTCACTTTGTTGACCTCGGTAGGGTACCATAGTATCACTGCTCACAGCAACCTCAAACTCTTGGGCTTAAGCGATTCTCTTGCCTCAGCCTCCCAAGTAGCTAGGAGTACAGGCACCCGCCAAAATGCTCGGCTATTTTTTGTTGTAGTTGTCATTGTTGTTTAGCAGGCCCTGGGCCGGGTTCCAACCTGCCAGCCTCTGTGCATGTGGCCGACGCCATAACCACTGTGCTACGGGCGCGGAGGCTTGATCCTGCTTTTATAAAATGAGTTTTTCAAGCCATGTTCTTCCCTGTTCTAAGGAGGTAGCAAATGAAAAGCTGGAGGAACAAGGAAGCTCAGGGAGAATACAAGAAAACAACTCCAGCACGAAGGACAGCCTACCCTCACGCAGGGAGACTTCAGAGACTCGTTTTAAAGACCAAGGCGCTCTGAGAAATCCCCAAACTCCAGACGCGCAAAAAAACGAGTGCTTCTTTAAGAGGAGGGCTAGGAGACTGTGGGGCGGGTCCAGAAGAGAAGGCATTTCACTGGCGATCCCTCAGAGGGCAGTAAGAAACGACCCGCCTCTTCTGGTTGCGTGACCGTAGCAACATGGCGGCGCCCAGGGCGGTAAGTGACCGGAGCTCCTAGAGCCGCCCCCAAATTGAAGTCCTTTCTACGGCCTTTGCCTTCAGGGTCTCTATGCACGGTTAAGAGAGCAAAGAGCCTTGAAGGAGCAGGAGCCTCTCCCGCTGAGCCTCACACTGGCAGTGTACATCTTTGGCTAATGAGGATTGCGAAAGATTGGAAGGGGTAGCAAACGATTGCTGTGTTTTTGGGAGCGAGAAAAGGCGGGGACTTGGAGGAAAGAATCCAATGGGGATGAGAGAGTAGTTTCGAAGAGCGGTGCCGCCTAGCCAATCAGAGGGAGGGATACGTACACGCGCACAGAGAGCCAATGGGCCCTGGAGGAGAAGAGGATTTAGAAGGGATTGGCGGAGAATCTCCAGGGTGGAAGATAAATAAGGGAAATTCATAGGAGTTTAAGGAATTTTTATAGAAAACCAGACGTACGAGGGGGGATGGGGTTGGCAAACAGATGCATCTGGGAGTTCTAAGGGAAGAAATTAAAGAGAATTTGCGACGTTTCGATGAGAGGATTTAGGAAAAATTAGGTAAAATGAAGGAATATGAATTTAGAGAAAATTGAAGAAAGGTTTGAAGTTTAAGAATTTTGAAATAAAATACGAGTTTGGGCAAAATTATCGAGAGATTTGGGGAAAACTGGGAGAATTTGGCTAAAGCAAAGAGAAATTGGGGCAAATTCAGAGGCAACCTTGTAAATGAAATTTAACTAGCCCTTCAACTAGAGAGTCTTATGTTTAGGATCGTCTGACCTATTTCCTTCTGTTATACTTTTAGTGACTTTTGTGCATCTGTAAAGGCAAAACAGAGAAACTCACAACCTAATAAATGGAGCTCTCTCCCACGGGGAAAAAAAAAAAGGAGATAAAGAAATTGAAGAGTTTGAGGGTTCTTCCCTGTAGTCTCACCTCTCCATTTTTCTATCCTCCTGTTAAAGGTTGTGTACTTTTTGCTCTTCTCAGTCAGGGATTGCTCAGAGTGCCCTCTTGTTGGTTTGGAGCGAAATTAAGATATATATGTATGTGACAAATATGTATATCTATAAATAAATATATATAATTAGAGAGAGAGAGAGAGCCAGAGAGACAGAATCTCACTCTGTTTCTATGGGTGGAGTACTGTGGCATATTGCTGACAGCAACCGGACCTCCTGGGCTCAAGCCATCTCGGCCTCAGCCGCTGAGTAGCTGGGACTACAAGCACCCACCCAAGCGCCCTGCTAATTTTTCTGTTTTTAGTAGAGACAGGTCTGGCTCTTGCTCAGTCTGGTCTGAAACTCATGAGCTCGAGCAACCCACCCTCCCAGGCTTCCTAGAATGCCTAGGATTTCAGGCATGAGCCACCATGCCTGGCCTAAGGTTATATTTGGGGAGAAAGAAACAGGTCATTCAGGAATATTCTGGAAGAACTGGGTAAAATTAAGAGATGAATTGATAGGAAGAAAGAAGTCAGATAGTAGAATTTTTGAGAAAAAATAAGAGTTTGGGTAAAAGGGGAAAAATTTAGTAAAATCAAGATATTTGGCTAAATCAAGAAGAGACTTTAGGGCTGATTAAGGGGAAGAACTTGAGAAAAACATGGGGAAAGTTTTAGGATACCAAAGACAGAATTTGGAAGTTCTGAAAGGAGAACTTAGAGAAAGACAGGAAGCAGAGGGGTTGAGGTTTATAAGGGGATCTGAGCTAAGCTCTTCCTTTCCTCTCCTCCTCCCCAGTCCCTGCGCCTGGTGGCAGCTGTATGGAATGGGAGTACCAGAAGCATCCATGGCCTGGGTGGCGCAGTGGCCCCAGAGGGCAATCAGAAGAAGACACTGCTCCAGTTCTTGGCTAACTACTTCTATGATGTGGACTATCTGAGGCAGCACCTCCTCCAAAATCAGATGTTGAAAGTGCACGAGAAAAATCGGTGAGCACCCCTAGCCTGCAAGACTTTGTGGAGACCCATTGCTCAGGCTTCACCAAAGCCTAGATCCTGCCCTTTCCAGGTAGCACCACAGCTTCTAATGCCAGTCTTGCTGACTCTTGCATCTTTCTCTCAACCCCCACCCTTCTCAATGACTCCTGTTCACATAAGCAAGTTGCTAGCCACCAGTTCCACTTGGGGGGTCTAGCTAGTACCTCAATCCTAACATAGCTAAAATAACACCTTGATTTCTCCCTAAAAATAATATAATAATCTGGGTGGTGCCTGTGGCTCAAGGAGTAGGGCGCCGGCCCCATATGCTGGAGGTGGCAGGTTCGAACCCAGCCCCGGCCAAAAACTGCAAATATATATATATATATATATATATATATATATATATAAATAAAATAATCTGCTCACTCCTAAGCCTATCCTAGTAACCACTGCCCACCTAGTTGTTCATGCCAAATTTTAAGGGGTCATTCCCAATTCCTCCCTTTGCCTCTCTGCCCTCCCCATCTAGTCCACCAAAAAAATACTAGAATATCCCAAATGTGACCAGTTCTTAGCACCTCCACTCTTCATAGTCTGGTCAAAGCCACTTCATTTTATCATTGGATTACTATAATCATCTAACTGGTAACTTTTCACTCCCTATACTCCCATTATAGTCTACAAAGCAGCCAGAGGACACTTAAGAAAGTAAAATAGGCTGGGTGTGGTGGCTCACATGTATAATCCTAGCACTTTGAGAGGCCAAGGTAGGTGGATTACTTGAGCTCAGGAATTTGAGACCAGCCTGAGCAAGAGCTAGGCCTGGTCTCTACTAAAAATAGAAAAAAAAATTAGCTGGGCATTGTGGCGGGCACCTGTAGTCCTAGCTACTCAGGAGGCTGAGGCAAGAGGATCACTTGAGCCCAAGAGTTTGAGGTTGCTGTGAGCTGAGATGGTACAGCACTTTACCCAGGGAATAGATAACATCATTACCCTGCTTAAAACCCTCAAGTGTATTTAGCAAGTTCATACACAAAAATTTGATAAATATTTTTAGGAATTATTAATCTTGAAGAAAAATCCAATTTCCTCTAGTAATGTACAAGTGTTATAAAAATTATACATAGCTTAGCCACATAAAACCCAATTTTCTGAAATATGGAGTATGAAATTAAAACTTATTTATTTATTTGAGACAGAGTCTCACTTTGAGTCTTCACCTTGCTAGAGTGCCATGGCATTACAACTCACAGCAACCTCAAACTCTTGAGCTTAAGCGATTCTCTTGCTTTAGCCTCCCAAGTAGCTGAGCCCAAAACCTCAGGCACCTGCAACAAAGCCTGGCTATTTTTAGAGATGAGGTCTCGCTCTGACTCAGGCTGGTCTTGAACTCCTGCCTTGGCCTCCTAGAATGCTAGGAATATAGGCATGAGACACCCCACCCAGCCTTCTTTATTTTGTTTTTGTATTTTTTGAGACCAGAGTCTCACTATGTTGCCCCTGGTAGAGTGCCGTGGCATCACAGCTCATAGCAACCTCAAACTCTTGGGCTTAAGTGATTTTCTTGCTTCAGCCTCCCAAATAGCTGGGACTACAGGCACCTGCCACAATGCCCGGCTATTTTTTTGTTGTAGTTGTCTTTGTTTAGCAGGCTTGGGCTGGGTTCAAACCTGCCAGCCCTGGTGTATATGGCTGGTACCCTAACCACTGAGCAACGGGCACCGAGCCCTACAAGTCATTTTCTTTCTTTTTTTTTTAAGAGACAGAATCTCACTTTGTCACTCTTGGTAGAGTGCCATGGTGTCACAGCTCACAGCAACCTCTAACTCTTGGGCTTAGGCAATTCTCTTGCCTCAGCCTCCTGTGTAGCTGGGACTATAGGTGCCCACAATGCTTGACTATTTTTTTGTTGCAGTTTGGCCGGGGTCAGGTTCAAACTCGCCACCCTCAGTATATGGGGCTGGCACCCTACCCACTGAGCAACAGGTGCCACCCGTACAAGTGGTTTTCAATCACAACTACAATAAAAGCCCGTCTCCGAGGCTTAAAACTTTCCCTATTGAGGTGTAAGACCGTCCTGCCCCCAACCAGGAACTTCCCTCTCCCTCATCAGCATAGCATCCTTACTGCTGTTTTGCTCAACCCTCATAATTTCAGCCTCCAAGCCTTTGAACTCTGTTCCTTTTACCACTCAAGTCTGATCAAATGGCACCCCCTTGCCAGTGTAAGCTATAATTCCAGCTACTTGGGAGCCTGAAGCAGGAAGATCCCTTCAAGTTAGGAGTTTGAGACCAGCCTGGGCAATGTAGTGAGAACTTGCCTTTAGAAACATTTTTTGTAAATTAGCCAGGCATGGTGTCATGTTCCTGTAGTCCCTAGCTACTCAAGGGGCCAAGTCAGGAGAATCCCTCGAGCCTAGGAGTTCATGATCAGACTGGGCTGAGCGAGAACCTGTCTAAAAAACAAAATGTCACCTCCTCCAAGAATCATTTCATAACATACAACCTAAATTAGCCTCCATTCTGCCAGCCCAACGCAATCCAATCCAATCCAGTCCACCCCAATCAGCCCTTCTGCTTTATTTTTCCATAAAATCGATACTCTGCAATTTGCTGCTGTTCCCTGGTTTATTCTCCATCTCCCCTTATAAAATAGCTTAACAAGGACAGGGATGGTCTCTGCGATGGTCACCATTGTGCCTCTAGTGCCCAGCACTTCATAGGCACAATGAATACTTACAGCCTGACTCAGTCTATCCGTTTGCCTGGCACTGTGGACTCTGACCCTCTAAGCCATTGGTTCTCAACCTCTGGGTTGAGACCCACAGGAACTTTATTAAAGGGTCGCAACATTAGGAAGGTTGAGAACCACTGCTCTAAGCAGTGTTGGGAAGGGGGTGGGGTTTCCTAGGCCTTACCCTTGGCTGCCATTTTATCCTCAGATCCCTCGCCCACATTTCGGAGAGTTATGGCCCATACGTCACAGGTGCCTTTTTCATCCTGCATCTGGGAGGTGCGGTCAGGTATGACAACTAAGGTGTTAAAACAAGGTGGGGCGGGGTGAGGGAGTCATGTAACATCCAGTCTCTGTAGTCAGGCTTCACTAGGAGTCCCTGAGTCTCTGCCACCTACTGGCTTTGTAGCTTGGGATTATTCCTGAGCTTCAGTTTTGTCATCTGTGAAATGGGATGGTGATCATATGTAACCTATAGCTTTGCTATAAAGACTGAATGGGTTTCAGTGCAATCTAAACATTCACAACGAGGCCTACCACAGTATTTATACTCCATGTTACTTTCCTCCTCTCTCCATTCCTTTCTCCTTCCCTTTCCCCTCCTACCTTTGTTTTTTTACTTTTTTCTTTTCTTAAAAACACAATTCACATAGACTCCATATACTCTTCATCTCTGTTTTAATTAAAATTTTCATCTGGTTTGAGCACTTCTTCCAGGAACTTCCTTTGAAAGAGTATACATGTTTGAAAATGCCCCTTAATACAGGGATTCTGCATCTTTGCTCTGATGTTATCTGTGATCTCTGTGACCCTCACTCTCCAGGTATGTAAAATTGGCAAAACGTTCCATCTTTGTTGAGATTGTCACAGGATCTAGTAGGACCACACACATACCATGTTTCCCTGAAAATAAGACCTACCCAAAAAATAAGCCCTAGAAGGATTTCTACGCATTTGTTAAATATAAGCCCTACCCTGATAAGACCTAGTGATGGCTGTGGCTATACAGCATATCTCATGCAGCCATGCATTTTGGCACGGAGTGGTAAGGAAGACTGGAATACCTTTTATCTGCCACAGTTCCTTTCTTGGAGCCGTTTGCACTTTGCACACCTGCATTTGCGCAGGTGCCACAGTGGCAGGCATCCTATTGCACATGTGCGAACGGCTAGGGGAAGAGTTCTCACGCATCACTAGCGCCAGCCCCACCAACAAGGTCGGCTCCCCCTGTCAGGTTCCAGAAGAAAATGACTTAACTGTATTTGATAAATGTAGATTGTTGTATTATACTTAATAAAAATAAGACATCCCTTGAAAATAAGCCCTAGTGTGTCTTCCTGAGAAAAAATAAATATAAGACAGTGTCTTATTTTCAGGGAAACACAGTAGCACCCTTAGGACAGGGCTCCATATATAGGAAGCTTAGCAGACCCAGCACAATGGTTTTATTACATGAGGCCAAGGAGAATTCTCAAGAGGTTGAAGGCCTGGGGAAGACTGGGGTACTTGCTGGCACTCCCTCTCTCCCCTTTCCAGGTTTCAGAATAAAGAATGGATCAGGCCAAATAAGCGTAGCCAGTTCTCTCTTGAGTTCTTAAAGTTTCAGAGGGTACCTATAGAGGCCGTGGATGCCAGTGGCTGTGACATCAACTATGAGGGCCTGGACAACCTCTGTGAGTGGGGTGAGGGGGGGTGGGTGGGGTAGGGTGGAGATGGGAAAGGCCTATGCATTTTCCCCTTGGCGGTGGTCTCTGGAGGGCTCTTGGTGCCATCCAACCCTTTCCCCCTGCAGTGCCCCTGAAGGAGCTCCAGTCCTTGTCATTGCAGCGTTGCCCCTATGTGGACGACTGGTGTCTCAACCGCCTCTACCCTCTGGCCAACTCATTGCAGGAACTGTCATTGGCCGGTTGCCCACGAATCTCCGAGCGGGGACTGGCATCACTCCACCACCTCCAGTGAGATCTCAGCTTAGGCTGGGCCCCATGCTAGGACATGTCCCATATAACAGATATTTGGGTGAGAAACTGGGAGGTGGGGCGGATGCTGTTGGACTGTTTTCCATAGTCCCGTACCTTCATCAAAAACCTAAGTGTCAGCCTGAGCAAGAGTGAGATCCCACCTCTACTAAAAATAGAAAAAGTAGCTAGGTGTTGCAGCAGGCACCTATAGTTCCAGCTACTTGGGAGGCTGAGGCAAGAGGATCACTTGAGCCCACAAGTTTGAGGTTACTGTGAGCTATGATGCCACAGCACTCTACTCAGGGCAATACAGACTCTCTCAAAAAAACCCTAGTAGCCGTACACAGATTACACCTGTAATCCTAGTTCTCTGGGAGGCGGAGGTGGGTGGATTGCCTTAGCTATCAGGTTCGAGACCAGCCTGAGCCAGAGCAGGACCTCATCTCTAAAAACTAGCCAGGCATTATGGTGGACACCTGTAGTCCCACCTACTCAGGAGGCTGAGGCAAGTGAATCACTTGAGCTCAAGAGTTTGAGGTTGCTGTGAGCTGTGATGCCATGGCATTCTACTGAGGGCAACAAAGTGAAACTCTATGTCTCAAAAAAAGAAAAAAAAAGACCCTATCTCTAAAAATAGCCAGGCTTTGCGGCAGGTGCCTGTAGTCCCAGCTACTTGGGAGGCTGAGGCAAGAGAATCTCTTGAGGCCAAGAGTTTGAAGTTGCCATGAGTTGTAATGCCATGGCACTCTACCAAGGGTGACAAAATGAGACTCTGCCTCAAAAAAAACCCAAAAACCCTAGAGTGTTTGTGATAGGTAAGCACAGAGGAGCAGCTGCAGTTAGTTTCTGGGAGAATTAAATTACTGGGGTTTTTTATTCCTTTTTTTAATTAATGAAATGCCATGATATTTACACTGTTGCAGAATAATGTGCAATTAAGACAGTGGATTTCATGTGCTTGGACAGCTATAAAGATTTATTTTTATTTTAAGAAACCAAAATTGAAATTGAGGCCAATCCCTACAAGACGCATGCAAACACATGTAAATGCTATTCTCACTCTGGCTTCCTGCCCTTCTTGCCCCCTTTCAGGAACCTCCGAAGGCTGGACATCTCAGATCTCCCTGCTGTGTCCAACCCAGGCCTCACTCAGATCTTGGTGGAGGAGATGCTGCCCAACTGCAAGGTTGTGGGGGCTGACTGGGCTCAGGGCCTGAAGTTGGAGCCAGAGGATCAGCCTCAGGACAGAGCCAACCCAGTCCCCACCTAGCTTTCAGCCCCCTCCCAACTCCAGTAGGATCTCAGTGGAATGACTATGGAAGGCTGAAAGCTCACAACACTTCTAGCTTCTAGTTAGGAGTCGGGGTGTGGCACTCACGGATCAGAGGGAAGGAAAGCATGTGGTAGGGGTATGTATTCCTGGCTGCTCTCGGCTGAAGGTCACAGCATGACACGATGACAGCAGGCCTTCCCACACACCTCTCCTTCCCTGCCTCTTCAGACCTGGGGAGGCTTGGCTTCCCTGTAAGGAGCCCCAGGGAGCTGCACTCATCTTCATGGTTTCCCCACATCTGGCCCACTTGTCAAAACTCTTCTCAAATTGTCCTCATTTGAGTATATGGCCTTTTCTGAATTTCAGAGACTCTGACTGATATGTGTGTGTGTGTGTGTGGGGGGGGGGTCTGCTACTATCACTTCACAGGGATGGCTCTTCCCTGTGAGACTGTTCTGCTCACTGTACAATGTACTGCTATAAATTGGCCCACACTTACTAAAGGCCCAAGTCTCACAGTGTTGCCCATTATTGATTCAGTGACCTTCAGCTCCCAAGTCAACATTTTTATCTGCTCTGAAAATGGATCTGAGCCTTTGACATGCTTTCTCTTTGCTAACATGGCAGGCTTTGTCAATAGAGGGCGTCTGAGAGACACTGTAGGAGGAAAGGAATTTTCTTTTTCTTTTTTTTTTTTGGTGGAGACAAGAGTTTTATTGCCCACGGTAGAGTGTCGTGGCATCACACAACTCACAGCAACCTTCAACTCCTGGGCTTAGGCGATTTTCTTGCCTCAGCCTCCCAAGTAGCTGGGACTACAGGCCCATCACAAAGCCCAGCTTTTTTTGTTGCATTTGGCTGGGGCTGGGTTTGAACCAGCCACCCTCGGTATATGGCAGCGCCCCAGGAAAGGAATTTTCTTCCTGGTTCCTGTTGAGTGTGCTCCAGTGTCTGGGTCCTATAGCACGTGGCTACCCCTGACACCCACCTCCTGAAGTGCCAGATGGCCAGTAACTGCCCCAGACACTCCACCCCCCAGTGTTTCCATAGTGGGTACAGTGCCTCCACTGAAGCACCTTTCTATGAGTAACTGTCCCCAGCACCCCAGATGGATTTCCAGTCGATTCAGAGCCATTTTTACCAATAAATCCCTCATTATTCAAGATACTATTAATGTTTAATGATTTATATTAAACTTCTGTTCAAGTTACTGTGTAGTTTTTCTCTCCCGATTGGACCCAGATAGATACAGAATTGGTACCTGGAGTGTCCCAAATGATGGACTCATAAGATAGGTCTTATAGGACTTACAAGCACAGTGCTAAGCTCTTGCCATTGGGAAAGAGGATGCTAGAAATCCAGGGCGATCCATCACAATCCAGCTACCACCTGTGGCTGACAACAATAAGGGGCCAGCTGAAGCCCCTTAGCACTGCTTGATAACTGTAGCATTGGTAACAATTCTAAAGACCAAGGTGTTGGATCAAGTGTCCTCAAACTACGGCCCAGGACATTTATCTGGCCTGCCAGATGTTTTTGACACCTCTGCCTGTTCTGCTTAGCAGCTGACTCGTCCCGGGGCCCATAGTCCGGCTTTCTAACAGTCTGCGGGACAGTGAACTGGCCCCTATTTAAAAAGTTTGAGGACCCCTGTGTTGGATGGATCTCTGGAGTGCCCTTGAGTGTTTACAATTAGTGTCAAAGTTGGGTCTGTTAATGAGCTCTGAGAACTACCGAGCTTCCATGACAGCCCCAAAAGTTTACATCTTTGGAAGGGCACCATTTGGCTGGACCCAGAGTAGACAGGCAATCTTGAACCTTAAGTCACCCTGAGCTTCTCTTACCAGTGTATGAGGCACCAGCCTTCCTGTGTGAGACTTCACGATGACCTCACCATGGGGCAGATTTCTTTAAAGAGGGTATCCGTCCTTAAGATTCACTTCAAGTGCCCTCTGCTGCCACTAGACCCATAAATACCTAGGTTCAATCTTAGCTTGCTACAGGGGGACAGGTACCCACTAGTACTCCGGAAGGAGCAGCTTATACACTAAAAGAACAAGACTTTCAAATATGTGTATGGTCAGAAACCTGGGGAATGTGTGCAGAGTGGATCTTAGGTTCTTAGACCAGTAAGGTGGATATAACATTAGCCCAGGCCTAATTTACTGGCATGAGTGCACTCACTAGATTTAGTGGGTTACCTTGTGTAGCTGGAAGTGGTTCTAACAGCTTGCTTGACTGGCTAACCAGAACTTGGACCCAAGAGTGGCCTGCAGTTAATGAGACTGAGAGACCAGAACTGCCCTAATGTAACATGGATGAGGGGAATCCAAAGGCTTAGAGAAACAGAAATGTTAGATATGCCCTTCACACCTACCCGCCAATTATGTTTCCTAGGATAGCACCTCTTACCAGCCAATCCCTCATTACATCAATTCCATGTTATAGTTCATCATTCTGTATGTTGAATTTTCCCCTGTTCCAACTGCTGTGTAGTTCTCTCTCCTGATTGAACCCAGACCAATGCACAAAGGAAAAAGAACTGCACACACCCCGAGACGTCCTGACATCCCCAGGAGAGACAGTGCTGCCACTGGTCAAGGACTTCTGTACCCTTTGGAGAGATGCTAGATGAGCCAGGAGAGCAGGGGGGTGGAGGGTGGACTCCGGGGGGGTGGAGGGTGGACTCCGTCCCAGCCCTAGATGAGGTGGGCTTGCACACTCAAAGCACTCAGTCCCCTGCTCCCAGTCCCTGACTGTCATTTCCCACACTAGCTTTTAGGCCAGCAGTTCTCAACCTGTGTGTCACGACCCCTTTGTAACAATGAAAATACATCCTGCATATCAGATATTTACATTACAATTCATAATAGTAACAAAATTACAGTTATGAAGTAACAACGAAAACAATTTTATGGTTGGGGGTTATTACAACATGAGGAACTGTATTAAAGGGTTGCGGCATTAGGAAGGTTGAGAACCACTGTTTTAGGTAATTAGTATTCACCACTTCCTCCCCATTCTCCTCCTCCAGCTGTTCCTGTGGGCTCCATTATTCAAACTTGGGGGTAGGAAATCAGGCTGCCACAGATAAAAAACTGCCCCTGACCGAGTGGGTTCCTAAGATGATCTGAAGAGTCCTCCCCCAACCAGGGTGGAGTGACAGCCTAGGCTTAGTGGGGGTCCCTCACATCCCACCCCAGGTCCGGGGAGTCCCCTAGACAGCTGACGCAGCCCCAGTGGCAGAGGCCTCTAGGGGTTGGGGACAGGTTATGTAAACACAGGCAGACACCCTCTCCTGTCCCAGGGGTGCCGGATGTGAGTGTTCCTGGAGTCACGGTGCTGCTTAGGGAGAGGCTGAGCCCCAGGGCAGGCTGGCTTCAGGGCTGGAGGTGGGGAGATTCCAACCCTGTTGGGCAGGCAGTCCAGGCTCGAAGGGAATGGAGTCCCTCCCTCTCCCCTCCACCTGCCTCTCTAAATCTCCCCCTGAGCACCCTACAGAGGCTTCCTGGCCACTCTTTGTTTTTCTGGATTTCTCCATCTTCCTCCTCTCCTTTCAGCTCTCTCCACCCTGTCTCTCCTCTCTCTGCTGCCTGCCTGCACTCCAAGGTCTCCCTGGCTGTCTTCCCTCTCCACAATGTCTCTCGCTCTCTCCTACTCCTTACAAGCCCCTTTCCACCCCCCCCACCCTGACGCCTGGCTGCAAAAACAAACATCCCTATCTCAGGCGGGCCATCCATCCCCACTCAGCACATTCACTGCCACCACCCCCCACGGACTCCTTGCCACGGGCCCAATGCCAGCCCCTGGCCTCTGTGGGGTTCTGCCTGCCCCTGGTCACTCTGACACTCCCCAGCCCAGGCCCAGCCCTCAGCCTCACCCTCCCTTGGACTCCCCCCTGGACCCTGCTCTCCCCTCCCAGACCTCGAAAGGTTCCTGGTCTGCACCTTTCCCGGCTGTCTCTCCAGAAAACCAGCCCTAACACGCCACAGCCCCAAGTCTCAGGTCGGCCTCCGGCCTTCCTCCCGCCCTCTCCTTCCAGGCTCAGCCCCGCCCCAGCCCCTCCCGGCCCCTGGGGCCCTCCCAGCTCCCGCTCCGCTCCACTCCACTCCACTCTCCTCCCCGCCCTGCCCCTCTGGACTGGCTGGGCTGGGCTGGGCTGGGCTGGTAGAATGCGCTGCAGCCACACGCAGGGGCAAGGGCAGAACGGAGGGAGCTGAGGGAGGCCCCGAACAGAGGCCCGGCAGCGCCGGAGCTGGTGGGAGTCAAACCCAAAGGTAAAGAAGAGCCAGACCCCTGGCTCCCCAGTCCCTAGGGTGGGCATATTGTGGGGGAGGGAGATAGGCTGGGTTTCTAAGAAGGTGGAAGGAACTTAAACCACAGCTAGGAATCAAGAGATCCTAATTTCCTGGTGAAGAGGATGAATGAAGCGACAGAGGGAGGAAATAGAAAGGTGGAGAGATCTTGGTCCCCTAGCCTCTGGGGTGGAACCCTCCTGGGCTGCTTTTAGGGTGGAGCGGGATGGAATGGAAGGAACAGAGTGTTGGGATGGGACTGGAATGGGGGGTTCTATTTCTAGGTATTGGGAGCAACTGGGTGTTTGGGCTGGGGAGCTTTTTGGAGTCTTGAGAGAGAAGCCATCACAGGGGTTGGCAAGGACTGTGGGAGAAATGAGGCTGTTTGCCTGGGGCCTGCTGGGGCCCTCTCTGGAGGCCATCCCTGCACTCCAAAGGCCTCCATGGCTCCCTTGTGGCTCCCTTGTAGCTCCCGTGGCTGCCCCTTCTCTGGACCAGGTCATGCGCTGCCCCAAGTTCCTTTTGTGCCTGTCAGCTCTGCTCACACTCCTGGGCCTCAAAGTGTACATCGAGTGGACGTCCGAGTCCCGGCTCAGTAAGGCCTACACTGGCCCCCGGGGCACACTGCCAGGCCCCACACCAGCCAGCCTAGAACCTACCCTTCCCGCCAACCTCTCAGCCCGCCTTGGCCAGACTATTCCGCTGCCCTTGACTTACTGGAACCAGCAGCAGTGGCGGCTGGGGACCCTGCCTGTTGGGGACAGCACTGAGGCAGGGGACTGCCAGGCTTGGGGGACTGCTGCCGCCGCCGAGATCTCTGACTTTGCCTCCTACCCTGAGGACCTCCGCCGCTTCCTGCTGTCAGCAGCCTGTAGAAGCTTCCCACGGTGGTTGCCCAGAACTGGTGGTGGCCAAGTGGCCAGCTGCTCAGATACCAATGTCCCCTACCTGCTATTGGCTGTCAAGTCAGAACCAGGGCGCTTTGTAGAACGACAGGCTGTGAGGGAGACATGGGGCAGTCCAGCTCCTGGGATTCGGCTGCTCTTCCTGGTGGGGTCCCCCATGGGTGAAGCAGGGCCTGATTTAAGCTCCCTGGTGGCCTGGGAGAGCCATCGCTACAGTGACCTGTTACTCTGGGACTTCCTTGATGTCCCCTTCAACAGGACGCTCAAAGACCTCCTGCTGCTGGCCTGGCTGGGCCACCACTGCCCTGATGTGACTTTTGTCCTCCAAGTTCAAGATGATGCCTTTGTGCATACCCCTGCCTTGCTGGATCACCTGCGGAGCCTGCCGCCTACCTGGGCTCAAAGCCTCTACCTGGGTGAGGTCTTTACACAGGCCATACCCCTCCGGAAACCTGGAGGACCCTTCTATGTGCCTGGGTCCTTCTTTGAAGGTAGCTACCCAGCCTATGCAAGTGGAGGTGGCTACGTTATTTCGGGACGCCTGGCACCCTGGCTGCTGCAGGCAGCAGCCCATGTGGCACCCTTCCCCTTTGACGACGTCTACACTGGCCTTTGCTTCCGTGCCCTGGGCCTGGTGCCTCGGGCCCACCCAGGCTTCCTCACAGCCTGGCCAGCAGATCGCACCACGGACCGCTGTGCTGTCCGAGACCTGCTGCTGTTGCGGCCCCTTGGCCCCCAGGATAGCATTCGGCTCTGGAAGCAGCTACAGGACCCACAACTGCAGTGCTGAGCCTCAGTGGGGGAACAGGCCAGCTGGCCTGCTCCAGGCCTCTAATTCCTGCACCCTGCTCAGCCCCTCCCTCCAGGCCTTCATCTGAGGGAGAAGTCCTAGAACCTGGACTGTGTGAGCCACTCTTGGGCCTCCCCAGCCAGGCAGGATGAGGCCATGAACAGTTTTGTCTACTCCTTGTTTTCTGAAAAACACACACTGCCCACTCTGAGACCTGGAGTTGTATTTGCATCTATGGGGCCCCAAGTGGTAGAGAACAGAGCTCAGCCACACCCTGACCTTCACACTAGACACTCCCCCCATCCTAGGCAGGGCTAGCTCTGATGGCCTTCTGGTCCCTCTGCTGGACACCAGATTTGCCTCATTCTGTGGGAGACCAGGAGACCATCTCTGTAGGACTCCTGCCCCTTCTGTCTGTGGAAGCTGACCTGCCAGTTACAAAAGTTTCTGGGGGAAGCAGATTCTCCACTGCCTTGGCCCTCTTTATCTAAAGTAGAAAAGCTGGGGCTGGGCCCACATAAGTCTTGCTAAACTCTTCCTATACCCCCAAGCTCCCAGAATTAGAGAACAGAGGTGGTACAGGGCCAAATGCAGGACCTAGTTTATTCGCTACCTCTGCTGACCACCTATCACTCTGAGGAAGTTCCATAGGCTAATGTGCTGTGCCCACCCACACCCAGGGGCTTTCTGTCCCAGAGACCCCTCACCCAGGCCTGGGAGAAGGCACTGTGACAACAGGTGAAGAGAGGGCTGATGGAGCCTCAGCAACTGCTGTGAACACTCCGCCCCTCAAATGTAACAGCCTAGAGGAGCAGGGACAGGCAGTGAGAGCCACCTATTACAGTCCCAGGTGCCACCTGGTTCCTGAGTACTCAGAGGGAACTGGATGGGGAGTAGAGCAGTCCTGCCAGCTCTCCCTGTTCCCCTGAGTGGGGCTGCCCCATAGGATGGCTGAGGGTGGGTGGGGATAGGGTAGCCAGGCCTCACTTCTCAAAGTGATCCAAGGGATAGTGTTCCCCATAGGTCTGCAGGTGACGAGCCAGGGACTCCTGCTGCTTGCGGAGCTGGGCAGGCATCTCCTGATACACATCCGAGAAAAGCAGGTTGGGATTAGGCTTCAGCTTCCGCTCAGCCTGCTCAAAAGCCTCCATGACCTGTGGGGGGCACAGCATAGTGGTCAGGCAGCCAACCTCCCACTCAGGGCCCTCGTCCAGTGGGACCTCGGGTTGAGGTGCTAACTGCTCTGAGCCTTTGTGTTTCCATCTGTGCACAGTAGCTGACTGTCATAATAGCAGTATAACAAACACACCCTGGGTCCCAGCATCGCTGTCCTCTGCAAGGACCAGGCATTGTACTAAGTGTGTGAATTCATTTAAGGCTCTCAGTAGCCCCACGAAATAGGCAGGTGAGAAATGAGGAAACAGAGGCATAGGTAAGAGAAAGGACTTGTCCACAGTGATGGAGTTAGGGGCAGAGCCAGGACACATGGTGTTGCCGGATGCCAGGGTCTATCCTTACCACTGGACTACACTGCCCCTCTGACCCCTAATGGCTACACCAGGAAGGGTGGGACAGAGATTCAGGGCAGGACACGTACACTATCTGTGGATTAAGCCACCTAATCCTCAGACAACCTTCTGAAATGGGCGCTACCAGTATCCCCTTCAGAGATGAGGAAACGGAAGGCAACTTGCCAAGGATACAGAGCTGGGTCATGTGTGGCCTGCCCCGTGTCCCCCACACTGCACCAGCCCTCACCTTCTTGCGGGACTGCTTCCTCCATGCTTTCTCTTGTTCATCGTCCCACCAGCCACGGCTCAGCAGGTAGTGTCTCAGCCGGGAGATGGGGTGGTCCTGCTTGTCCCAGTAATTGACCTCGTCCACTGAGCGGTACGCAGAGCTGTCATCACTAGTGCTGTGGTGCCCAATCCTGCACAAGGGAGGGAGCCCCGAGGTCAGCATGGGAGGGCCTCCTGGAGAGGAGGGAGGTATGGAGGCAGAGATAGGAACAAACTAGGGACAAAGGAGTGGAAATAAAGGCAAGAAAGGGAATACAACATGGGGCAATGAGACTGTGTCCTGTGGACAGTGATCAATATGAAGAAGGTGCTAAAGATGGTGGCTGTCAAAGCTGTGGGGGAGAGGTAGGCACCTGTAAGTCATGGCCTCAATGAGGAAGGGCTGGTTCTCTGCCACAGCCCGCCGCCGGGCCTCCTTTGTGGCATTGTACACAGCGAACACATCGTTACCGTCCACGCGGATCGACATGATGCCATACCCAGGGCCTCGCGCCGCTGTGGGGACAGAGAGAAGGCTAGTCAGGCCAGAGCTCAGATGAGGAAAACGTGGGGTCAGGAAGGAACATGCGGGGGGAAAGGAAGGAAAGAAAGCTGAGTGAGAAAAACAGAGGGTAACAAAACACAGTGCTGGCTCCGCTGGCTCCTGAAACCCAAAAGGTGCCGGACACCACAAGGATGGAAGTAAAGGGTGATAGGGCAGGGTGGGGAGCAGCCAGCGGGGCCCATACCAATGCCATCCCCGCGGTACTGCTCAGATGTGGGCGTGGAGATGGCATAGCCATTGTTCCGGCAGAAGAAGATGATGGGGCACTCAAGTGTGGCGGCAAAGTTGAAACCGGCGTGGGCATCCCCTTCGCTGGCGGCCCCCTCGCCGAAGTAACAGATGACAACCCTGTTGGCATTGGCCCGCTTGGCAGCATAGGCTGCCCCCACAGCTGCAGGAGAACAAGAGAATGGTGAGCAGGCTGGAGAATGACATGCATTCACACACCCCAACCCAGGGCACTGGGCTGGGGCCAGCTGTTGCCAGGTTCTGTGAGGATTAAAACCACTGACCTCCAGATGTTCCCCCAGCCCCTGCCCACCTGTCTTCTCCCTCTCAGCTGATGGCAGCGCTATCCTCCCAACTGCTCAGGTCAAAAACTTCAGTACCATCTCTGACTTCAAACTTTCTGTCATTCCCCATGCTGCTTCACACCATCCTCATCAAGCCACCATCACTTCTCACCTGAGTTACTGAATAGCCTCCTCACTGGCCCCCTTTACCCCCATCTGCTACCCATGGAGCAGTAGGCCAAGTCTTCACAGCAGACTCCTCCCCACCCCAGGGCCTGCAGCTCCAGCTCCACTCTGGATAAAAGTCAAAAGTCCCTGCTGGCTTGGCACCTGTGGCTCAAGCAGCTGAGGTGCCAGCCACATACACCTGAGCTGGTGGGTTCGAATCCAGCCTGGGCCCGCAAACAACAATGATGTCTGCAACCAAAAAATAGCTGGACACTGTGGCGGGCGCTTGTGGCCCCAGCTACTTGGGAGGCGGAGGCAGGAGACTCGCTTGAGCCAGGAGTTGAAGGTTGCTGTGAGCTGTGATGCCACAGCACTCTACCCTGGGCAACAGCTTGAGGCTCTGTCTCAAAAAAAAAAAAAAGTCCCTGCAAAAGGCAAAGGCCACAAGGCCCCACCCAATCTGCATAATCTACAACCCGTACCTCTTAAACTTTACCTTCAACCACCCTCCCTATCTGCATCCTCCACACCTGCCCCTCAGGCCCCTCCCTGCTCCTCAAACACATGGAGCACACACCTGCCTCAAGATAGCCATGTGGCTCCCTCCCTCGCCTCCTCTGGTCAGTGCTTCAATGTCACCTTCCAATAATGCCTTCCCTCCCCAGCTATATCACACACCACACCCTCCTTGGCTTGGCTGTTCCCTACAGGACTAGCTGGCCCTGACATACTCGAGGTTACTGTCTGTCCCCCCAACAATGGCAGCACCAGAGGACTGAGGTTTGTCTCTTTTTTTGTTCACTGCACCAAGAGCAGAGCCCAGCACACTGTGGGGACTCTGTACAATTGCTGAATGAGTCACTTAGTGGGCACCCAAAAAGAAAGCTGGGGCCAGGTCCAGCCCTTATGGCAACCCTTTAGCTTAGACACCCCTCCTCTGAGAAAGCATCCCTTCCTACCTCCCACCTAAGAGGCCTGAATTGTTCCTCATTCCAAACAGAACACTACGATAAAGGTGGGGTCTGCTGCTGGTGCAGACCAGGCACACTGCTTAGGCCTACAGAGACTGAGACACATGCATCTCAGCTGTCCTGAGGCAGAAAAAGCCAGAGCCTGCACTGACCCTTGACTATACGGTGGGCCAACATAATGTGAGGTGGGAGGCTTGGGGGAGATGGCTTAGTCTCCACAGTAGATGGGCACAGGCCTGGCACCTGGTGGGTCTGGTTCCCAAACAAGCCCCTTTTAATCGAAGGGGTTTGGAGGCACCCACAGTAAGCTTTGGAGGAGTTTGCTTGACTCTGAGGACAGAGGAAAATAAGGGTTAGGGCCCAGAACCTGGGTTCTGGAGTGACACATCTATAGTTTGAGTTCCTGCTCCTCTCCCTCCCTGCTACCTGGCCTATACCAAGTGCCTTCCCACTTATACTTTAATTTCTGCCTTTTTGTTTGAGATAGAGTCACATTCTTCTAAAGTGCTGTGGCATCATAGCTCATAGCAAGCTCAAACTCTTGGGCTCAAGTGATCCTCTTGCCTCAGCCTCCCACGTAGCTATAAGTGCCTGCAGCTGCTGTTTTTTTCTATTTTTAGTAGAGATGGGGTCTCACTCTTGCTCGGGCTGGTCTCAAACTCCTGAGCTCAAACAATTTACCCACCTCGGCCTCCCAGAGTGGTAGGATTACATGGGTGAGTCACCATGCCCAGCCTCAATTTCTAGCTCTTTAAAATAAAATAAAAAGAGTATATAGTAACATTTACCCCCACAGTCATGGCAAGCATCCTACTGACAATGAAACAGAAGAATCAGCATAGGGCCTGGAACACACTGGATATGTTTGTGAATAGAAAAACAGGGTGGGCATAGTTTGAGAAATTCAGAGTATCGTCATGCAGCCCAAAGGTGCTAACAGGGTGGAGACACCAGCAGAGTGCTCCTTTTAGTGTCCCAAACAAGAGGTATATTGAAAGTCCAGAGTAAAGAATATGGCTCTGATGGTGGCGCCAACCTGGAAGCCTATCCAGAAGGGATGGCTTGAACAGGGGTGTGATGTTGGCTGGCATAACAAGGCCTTGGGCGTGTGTCCTCACCCTGAGGGATCTGCGTGGCCAGTGGAGAGGAGATGGTGACAAAGTGGCGTTCCTTGCAACCGTAGTGGACAGGCATCTGGCGCCCCTTGCCCTGGTCATTTACGTTGCCATAGCACTGTGCCATGAATAGCTCCAGGGGGTAGTCCCGATACATCAGCACACCTACAAGAGAGAAGGGAGTGGTGAGCAGGGTGGGCAGTGCAGGGGTCAAACAACCCTGTATGTGACCCAGGGCAAGCCCCCTGCCACCAGGGCTTCCATTTCCCTGTCTGTATAAGGGAGCTGGACTACAGCAGAAAAGGCCAAATGTGGATGCTCATGGGGACCAGGCAGATGCCAAAGACCCATGACCCGGTGGGTGGCCTATCTCAGGAGCAAGGCTGATATTCAGACCAAGTGACTGCTGCTCAGGAAGGCCAGATCATCCAGTTTTTCAAAAGAAAGCAGAAATACAGCCTTTCTTCTTGCTTTCTTATAATGAGAAACTCCCTGATAAATTTAAGTGTTTTCAACTAATTCATTTACTTTTTAAAAAATCATCATTATAAACAAAATAAAAGTATAGGCCACTAATTCACAACTGCTGGGCTAGAAAGGAAATATTCTAATTTGGTATAACAGTCAAATCTGTTTTCAAACAACCTCTGGGGATGCCCGCCTAAGTGTCAAAGGGAACCATTCTGGGTAAAGGGGACCCCTACCTGCTTAGTTGAAGACAGGACAGAGTTTGCAATTGTCCCAGAACAAGTTACAACCCTCTTTGCTCCACCTGAAAAGGGGGATGATCCTCACACCCATGCCTTAGACGGAGTGCTGTGGACCACTGAAGTCCTGGGCAAGCACTCTGAGAACTGGGGCATTACACAGAAGCCGCTGTCAAGCACAGGGGTTTCCAAACCCTTTCTTCAGATGTGATTTTTTTTTTTTTTTGAGATAGAGTCTCACTTTGTTGCCTTGGAGTTGAGTGCCATGGCATCATCATACCTCACAGCAACCTCAAACTCCTGGGTTCAAGCAAGCCTCCTGCCTCAGTTTCCCAAGTAACTGAGACTAAGGGTGCCAAAATGCCCTGCTAATTTTTCTATTTTAGTAGAGACAGGGTCTCGATCTTGCTCAGGCTGGTCTCAAACTCCCTAGCTCAAGCAATCCACCTGCCTCGGCCTCCCAGAGTGCTAGGATTACAGGTGTGAGCCACCACACCCAACTCAGATTCAAATTTAATATGAATCACATTATACAGCAGTCATGTTTTGTGCAAGGAATGCACATCTTCCCTGAGTAAAAATCACAAGCAGGAACACATCACTATGTGCCAAGCACTATTCTGAGCACTCAACATAGGGTACCTTGGTTAATCCTAACAACAACCCTATGCAGTAGGTGGGATTATCCGCCCTATTTGTGCTCCTATATCTGGCTCCACACACGAATATTAAATAGCAGAGCAGGGAGCTGGCTGAAGGCAAAATTCAAAGGTGAGCCTGAGACAGGGAAGCAGGGAGTGTTTCTCAGCTAAAGAGTGCCACCACAAGACAGCAACATAAACACAGATCAGATCCAGTACTGCTTGGACATTTGGCTTTGAAATGATGTACTTCTTGAAATTTTAGTTAAGGTTGAGAGTGGTTAGGGTTACTGCAATATTCACCTTTAATAAAGGCTTATTAGCACTTTTTTTTGAGGGGGGAGACAGAGTCTCACTTTGTCACCCTCTGTAGAGTGCTGTCAAGTCACACCTCACAGCAACCTCCAACTCTTGGGCTCAAGTGATTCTTTCGCCTCAGCCTCCCAAGTAGCTTGAGACTACAGGCGCCCACCACAACGCCTAGCTATTTTTAGAGACAGGGTCTTGCTCTTGCTCAGAATGGTCTCAAACCTGTGAGCTCAGGGTAATCTACTCGCCTTGGCCTCCCAAGTGCTGGGATTACAGGCGTGAGCCACCACGCCTGGCCTTATCAGCACTTTTTGTTACATGTTCTTTGAATGAACATAATACAAAGTCACATAAAATGTGGTCATACTGCATGTATTGTACTGCTCCCTGGGCTAACTCCTTTGCTCCCAAGCACTCATTAATGCTTATAAACTTTCTTCATTCCTATTCATTGATCCTTTCTTCCTCCTTTCATTCACGTAATCAGCTCCCAGCCAGGGCCTGTCAGGCTCTCTGATCTTGTACCGTGCTCAGGTTTATCCAGGCCCTGCTACCTGCTCCCATTCCCTGAAGGATACAGCAACTGAAGAGGGGCCCATAGAGGCTGGTGCTGATTGGGCAGGGTCCACAGAACGTGCATGCCCTCAGCTAAGCCCAACCTCACTCCATCCTCCCAGAAGCCCCCTAAGGCAGGGACCATCATCATCCCACTTCTGGAAATAAGAAAACTGAAGCCCAGAGAAAGGAAGTGATTTGCCCAAAACCTAACAAGCAGTAATGAATGATTAAGAGCACAGAGTCTTGGCTCAGCACCTGTGGCTCAAGCAGCTAACGCACCAGCCACATACACCTGAACTGGCGGGTTCGAATCCAGCCTGGGCCCGCAAACAACAATGATGGCTGCAACCAAAAAAAAAAAAAAAAACAGCCAGGTGTGTGGCGGGCGCCTGTAGTCCCAGCTACATGGGAGGCAGAGGAAGGAGACTCGCTTGCGCCCAGGAGTTGGAGGTTGCTGTGAGCTGTGATGCCACAGCACTCTACCCAGAGTGACAGCTTGACGCTCCGTCTCAAAAAAAAAAAAAAAGAGCACAGGGTCTTTCAAAAAACAAAACTTATTATGGGTACAAAATAGTTATACATCTTTATAGGGTACATGCGATGTTTTGATATAGATATACAGTATGAATTAACCAAATCAGGGTAACTGGGGTACCATCACCTCAGTCATTTATTATTTCTTTGTGTTAGGAACATTCCAATTCTACTCTTCTAGTTATTTTTAAGTATACCTTAACTTATTGTTGATTATAGTCACTTTATTATGCTGTCCAATACTATTTGTTCTATATTACTACTTAACTATATTTTATACCATTAATCATCCCTACCTTTTCCCCCTCCCTGCTACCTTCGTAGTCTTTGGTAGCCATCATTCTCCTGTCTCTATGAGATCAATCGCTTTTTTTGTTTGTTTGTTTGTTTATGGAGACAGAGTCTCACTTTGTTGCTCTCAGTAACAGCAACCTCCAGCTCTTGGGCTTAGGTGATTCTCTTGCCTCAGCCTCCTGAGTAGCTGGGACTACAGGCGCCCACCACAACACCTAGCTATTTTTTTGTTGTTGCAGTTTAGCCGGGGCTGGCACCCTACTCACTAAGCCACAAGCGCCACCCAGATCAATTGTTTCTATTACTTAGCTCCCACATACAAGTGAGAACAATACAAAGTTAGGCTCTTAATTGCTACACTTCTCAGCCTTCAGAGAGATGTTTAGTCCTTTCAAAGTTCCATCCCTGGGTTGCCTCTTCCTCGCTCAGAAAGTTCTTCCAGCTCCTTACACTCTTCTGGTATTATGCTACTTTTGGAAGACCACTTGGTCTTCAATGGGGAACCTCAGTGGGAAACCTCACTGGGGAACCTCAACAGGGAACACAGGGCCAAACCATGGACAGACGTACCTGCCTCCCGGTATTGGCCAAAAACCAGGTCCGTGTTATCCAGAGCGGCTGCACTCCCCACATGTGTCCCCTCCTCTCCATAGTTGGTCATGTAGAAGGAGATCCGGCCCTGGGGGTGGAAGATGGCCCAAAGGACTGGGCTCGGTTATGCTGGGCAATGACAGAGAACCATCCAAATCCTGCCCAACTTCTGATGACCCCATTAATCAACGGAGTCCTTGGCTCAGTGCCTGTAGCTCAACAGCTAGGGCACCAGCCACATATACCAGAGCTGGGAGGTTCAAATCCAGCCTGGGCCTGCCAAACAACAATGACAACTATAATCAAAAAATAGCCCAGGTTCAGCACCTGTGGCTCAAGTGGCTAAGGCGCCAGCCACATACACCTAAGGTGGTGGGTTCGAATCCAGCCCGGCCCCGCCAAATAACAATGATGCTGCAACCAGAAAATAGCCGGGCATTGTGGCGGGTGCCTGTGGTCCCAGCTACTTGGGAGGCAGAGGCAGGAGACTCACTTGAGCCCAGGAGTTGGAGGTTGCTGTGAGCTGTGATGCCACAGCACTCTACCCAGGGGAACAGCTTGAGACTCTGCCTAAAAAATATATATATATAGCCCACTGGTTGTGGCTATACTCCCAGTTACTTGGAAGCCTGAGGCAAAAGAAACGCTTAAGCTCAAGCAAGAGTTTAAGCTTTCTGCGAGCTGTGATACCACAGTACTCTACCCAGGGCGATAGCTTGAGACTCTGTCTCGAAAAAAAAAAAAAAAAATCAACAGAGTCCTTCTGAAAGCCAGCTCTGGGCCAGGCCATCTCAGGTTCCTGTCTTCTAACTAGTTATCAGATTGGTTAGAGCCAGAGTGATCAGATGTAAGCCCAAAGGAAGTACCCATCCTACCATGCAAGGACATTGTTGACAACCATCTAGGTTGAGCTAAAGTGGGCAGGGAGGAGGACTCCAGGCAGGGGGAACAATAAAAACCATGAACCCAGAAGGCTGGGACATAAAGTAGGTGGGTGGAGAAAGAGGCAGGAGAGGGAACACCCAAATAGTATAGGGAACAATCCATCAACCTTCCTCTGAGAACAGTGGTAACCCACTGACTATTCTCCTCAAGGGAGCAACATGGTCAGACCTGTATTTTAGAAACTTCTCTAAGACTGCCACATAGGAAATGGATGGAAGAGACGAGACTTATTGCAGCAAACCAGGAAAGATGGGGTGGTGGCCTGGCTTGACAGTAATGGGAAGCCAGATAGAAAAAGATCAATGAGCCTTATGAAGCTCAGTCGCCAGTGCTAGGGTCGGCAGACCCCGCCAGGTCACCACACCAGTGTCCAGGCCAGCTTCCTTCACCCAAATCCCCAACTCGAGCCTAGAAAAAGCAAAACACTCAGGTTCCCAGCCTCACTTGAAGCTAGAACACATGGGGCATAGTGGCTATGGGACATAGTTTTAGCTAGATGTTGGGGCATAGTGGCTATGGGACATAGTTTTAGCTAGATGTTGGGACATAGTGGCTATGGGACATAGTTTTAGCTAGATATTGGGACATAGTGGCTATGGGACATAGTTTTAGCTAGATATTTCAGTGGAAGTCTGCTTTTGCTTTCTAGATATAAGGGACCACAGCCCTGCCCCAACCCCCTTCTACCCACCTCACACTAAGCCATGAAGCCTAGAGCTGTAGCAGCCCTCCTGTGTACATGAAGCAACAAGTACAGGACAAAAGCCAACTTGCCAACAAGAGTGAGGGTCTGAGGGCAAAGAGGAAGGGTATGGGTCCTGGATGGCGCTGCTGAGCAGCTGACAGGACTCTAAAGAAACACCTCAAGATGGAGGGGAATGCAGAGAGAAAGTGATGGGGTGGGGGAGAAAAGGATGAGACACAGGTTTCCAGAGTGGGTCGCGACCCACAGGAACTATATTAAAGGACTGTGGCATTAGGAAGGTTGAGAACCACTGGGGTAGATTATCACGCCCTTCACTGAGAAAGGGACTAGGGGAAGAAAAGAAGCAAGTCTGGGAGGAAGATGCCAAGATCAAGTCCAGACAGGCTGTTTGCTCTGAAACATCCAGGGCAAAAAGCCATCTAGGCCTCTGACCAGCAGTCTGGCTGGAGATCTGAGGAATCCCTAGCATCCAGACAGAAGTGAGGTCACCTAGAAAGATGCACAAAGTGAAACAAAGTGAGCCTGGACAGCACTCTGAGGGACACCCCGTGGCCAGTTCTCCTTGGGGCTCAGCAGTACCCTCCTCCATGTGTTTTGAATTGTGGGCCTGGTTTTGAATTGCTGTGGGGAAACTGATGAATATGTGCTTTCTTCTAAGTGGGGAGCCAGTTAAAAGCTAATTGACCTTCCAGTGCCAAGTGAGTGGGTGGTTGCTGGGTGAGAGGGCCTGGTAGAGCTGTTAAGGTTAGCGTGGGGAAGAGCCTGAGACTGGCCTTCTAAGGAAATAGGACTTGGGCTAGCAGCAGAGGCTGGTTGCCTACCCAGTATTCTACCCCCTTCCTCCTGGTAATGGGCTTCTCATCCTCTCCATGCTGCAACTACCTGGACTAAGATTACATTTCTCATCGCCCTTGCAGCTGAGAGTGACCAGCGAAATGTAAAGGCATTGGGCGGGACTACTTGGAAAGTTCTATAAAAGTGCGGATGGGATATACCATGCCTGACCTTCCATTTTCCTTCTACTTCCTGCCTGGAGTAACATGTGATAAAGGGAGCTCCAGTAGCCATTTGGACCCGGAGGGAACCTCAGAGAAGGCAGAAGCCAATGCTTTGGACACCACATCTGACATCAGGGTGCCACAGACAAGGCCCAAACCACCTGTTTCCAGATCTATTTTATCTAAGAGAAAAAACTACTAATCTGCTTAAGCTACTGCCTTTGTTTTTATCTGTAACAGTTTTATTATTTTTTGAGTGGGAAGAAGATCTGTTACTTAACACTAAATAATCTTTTTTTTTTTATTTTTTTTTGGAGAGAGAGTCTCACTATGTCACTCTCAGCAGACCTCACATTCTTGGGCTTAAGCAATTCTTTTGCCTCAGCCTCCCAAATCCAAGTAGCTAGGACTACAGGCAACTGCCACAATGCCCAGCTATTTTTTTATTGCAGTTGTCATTGTTGTTTAGCTGACCTGGGCAAGGTTCAAAGCCACCACCCTCTGTGCATGTGGTTGGCACCATAACCACTGTGCTATAGGCGCAGAGCTTTTTTTTTTTTTTTTTTTTTTAATTGAGACAGAGTTTTACTTTGTCACCCTCAGTAGAGTGCCATGGTGTCATAGCTCACAGCAACCTCAAACTCTTGGGCTCAAGCGATTCTCTTGCCTCAGCCTCCCTAGTAGCTGGGACTATAGGCTGCACAGACAGGGGGGCTTTGGAATCGGAATCCACCACGACGCCCAGCTAACTTAACAGCTAAATAATCTTAACAAATACAGTTTGAGCCATGATGGATGAATTGATCTTACTGAGAACTTTTGATGTCACTCAATAGGCAAGTAACTTTACATGCTGGGTCTCAGAGAAACCCTACCCCTATTATACAGGTTGGGTTCTATTATTAACCTATTTTTTTTTTTTAGAGACAGAGTCTCACTTTGTCACCCTCAGTAGAGTGCCATGGCATCACAGCTCACAGCAAACTCCAGCTCTTGAGCTTAGGTGATTCTCTTGCCTCAGCCTCCAGAGTAGCTAGGACTACAGGCACATGCCACAATGCCCAGCTATTTTGTTGCAGTTGGGCCAGGGTCAGGTTCGAACCCACCACCCTTGGTATATGGAGCCAGCACCCTACTCACTGAGCTACAGGTGCGCCTGCCTTTTTTTTTTTTTTTTTTGAGACAGAGTCTCACTCTGTTACCCTGGGTAGGGCATTATAGCTCACAGCAACCTCAAACTCTTGGGCTCAAGCAACTTTCCTGCCTCAGCCTCCCAAGTAGCTGGAACTATAAGCACCTGCCACAATGCCTAGCTAGTTTTCTATTTTTTGTAGAGACAAGGTGTCACTCTTGCTTTTAGCCCATATTTTAATACAGTGAGAACACTAAGACAAAGACAAGGAAAATTGCCTGCCCAAAGTCATAGCTGCAACTGAAGCCAAGTCCATCAGATTCCAAAGCTCCCTGTCTGTGCGGCCCATGCAGGCATAGGAAGGAGCCTTCGCATGCAGGAGTGGCATGGCCTGGCACTAAGGCTCTGGAGAGGGGAGCAGAGAATACCACGCCACAGTGGAAGAGGGAGACAGAGTGGTCAGGAAAGACCAGACCGGATCCTTTGGACAATGGGATCCTAGCAAGATTTGTGGGCAGGGTGGTGATAATATCCTAACTTGCAAAAACTATGCATAGGGTTCGTGAGAGTCACCTGCCCACCCAAATCTGCTCAGTGTCCACAGCAGGATCATCTCAGGACTTTACACAAATGCAGGCCCCCAAGGCCAGCCCAGTTGCTGGGGAAGCTGAGGCAAGTTGGAGGTTGCTGTGACGCCACAGGACTCTACCAACGGCAATAAAATGAGACTCTGTCTCTTAAAAAAAAAGAAAGAAAGAAAGAAAGACCTCATCTCTACTAAAAATAGAAAAACTAGCCAGCCATGTAGCAGACACCTATAGTCCCAGCTACTCAGGAAGCCGAGGCAAAAAGATGGCTTGAGCCCAAGAGTTTGAGGTTACTGTAAGCTATGACTCCAGGACATTCTACCCAGAGCAATAGAGTGAGACTCTATCTCAAAAAAATAAAAAAATTTAAAAAAGCTAATATTTACTGACTGCTGGCTAAATGCCAGTTTACTGTTCCCAAGGCCATCATATATGCCACTATCAATCTTCATGGCAGCCTTAAGAAGTAAGTGCAGACAAGAAAACTGAAGCACTGAGAGGTTAAGTAACTTTCCCAGGGCCACAGAGCAGGAAACAGGCACAACTAGGACTCTGACCTTACAGACTTGCTTCAGCGCTGCCTACAGCCTGAACCCTTTCTCTTTGCCACCTCTGCACAAGCCAGGAGCTGCTAGAGACCACTGCCACTTGCAAAGGAAGAAAGCCAAGGCAGAAGAGAATAGAAAAGATAAAGGAGAAAAAAGGTCTGATACCTTCTGATAACCACAGCCCCTGGATCTAGCTATGTCTGAAAACAAGCTCCTGGATGTGCAGTTATTTGAGTCAGTAAATTCTTCCTTTATTGACATTGGTTTGATTGGATCTTTGTCCCTGGCACTAAGACTTCTGAAGATCGCAACACATTTGACGTGGGCCTAGAGTGTTTCTAGGGCACTACAGGAAGTACTGCAGGTCCACCCTGTTTCTCAGGACCATGAGCTCCTAAGAAGGGAGGCAAGGCCTCCTCCCTGCCTTCTCCCAGCACAGGTAAGCCGCCAGCGGGGCACACAGTAGATATCTGCAGTGATCAGGCCCATCCTTCTGCCCTTGGGCAGGACCCCTCCCACACTCATCCTCCGCAGCCCCAAGTGAACCCCAAGAATTCTCAGGATCCCCAGAGAAGGACATCTCCTCCTCGGGAGCTGTTCTTTGGTCCAAACACAGGTAGGGGACCTGAGGTAATCCTTAACATCCCTCCCCAAGCCTGTCCCCACGCACCTGCCGCTGAGACTCATACAGGATGCGGTCCATGGTGTTGAGAAGCGTCATGCTCTTGTACAACTTCAGGACCTTCTCTTGGGGTAGCTACAGATGGAGGCATAGACAGACGTGGGGCAGTTGGGACCAGAGAGGAGACAGGCAAGAGGCCTGGGCACGAGGGGCACAGGAAAGGGGGGAGGCAGCCTCTCACATGGGGATCCTCGCTGGAGTTGATGATCTGACCCTGCCGGTCCATGACGCGGTAGATGGGGATTCCAGAGATGACATTGGGCTGGATGAATTCAAGCTTGTCTATAAACTCTGCTGAGGCCCCTGGGAATTGTGGCTTGTCATCCAGAGATGAGAACTGCTGCTGTTGCTGCCTGTGGGGATACTGGGGAGAGAGGGCAGAGGAGACAGCCATGTCAGGAACAGACTGAGGTTCCTGGTGGCTCAATCCTGGCAGTAGGCAGGACAACATGGTGGTTAAGCCTCTGGGGTCTGATTCACAGGGTCTGAACACCAGCTCCACATTTTCCATTGTGACAACTTCAGCTAACTACTAAATTTCCTTTTTTTTTTTTTTTTTTTGCAGTTTTGGCCAGGGCCAGGCTTGAACCTGCCACCCCCAATATATGGAATATATGGGGACAGCGCTGCACTCCTTGAGCCATAGGCGCCACCCCTTTTTTTTGAGACAGAGTCTATGTCGCCCTTGGTAGCGTGCCGTAGCAACCTCAAACTCTAGGGTTAAGCGATTCTCTTGCCTCAGCCTCCCAAGTAGCTAAGACTACAGGCGCCTGCCACAACACCCACTACCTTTTGTTGCAGTTGTCATTGTTGTTTAGCTGGCCCAGGTCGGGTTCAAACCCGCCACCCTCAGTGTATATGGTTGTATTTGGCTGGCGCTATAACCACTGTGCTACGGGTACCGAGCCCCAACTATTTTTTTGTTGTAGTTGTCATTGTTTTAGCTGGTCCAGGCCGGGTTCAAACCCGCCATCCTCGGTATATGTGGCCGGCGCCCTATCCACTGAGCTACGGGCATAGCCCTAATTACTAAATTTCTGTATTTCAGTTTTCTCATCTGAAAAATTGAGATGAAAACAATAACAACAATTCCCAGGCTGTTGTAAGACGAAATGATTCAAGAAGTGGCAGGCAGCTGGGGAACTATTATTATTATTACATTAGCCCAAACTCTCCATCCTGACATTCAAGGCCGTTTTATCTATCTTTCTCTCTCTCTCTCTCTCTCTCTCTCTCCACCCCCCATCCCAGGCACACCCTCCCTCACCGCACAGTGGCCTCTAGGCAACCAGGTAGGTCCTTGCCAAGCCCTATACCACACACCAGGGAGGTTACCCAGAATAAAGCTAAGTCTTTAAGCTCTCAAAAGTCAGAATGCCTGAGTTCAAATTCCTTACTGGGGCACATGGCAAAGTGACTTCCCTTCCCTTCTTCATATGTTCTTTTTTTTTTGTCCAGGGCTGGGTTTGAACCCACCACCTCCCGCATATGGGACCAGCACCCTAGTCTTTTTTTTTTTTTGAGACGGAGCCTCAAGCTGTCACCCTGGGTAGAGTGCCATGGCATCACAGCTCATGCAACCTCCAACTCCTGGGCTCAAGCGAGTCTCCTGCCTCCGCCTCCCAAGTAGCTGGGACCACAGGCGCCTGCCACAACGCCCGGCCATTTTTTGGTTGTAGCCATCATTGTTGTTTGG
>CAUYQV010190148.1:0-26048 GCA_963574575.1 Galagoides demidoff | reverse complement strand
CCTGTGGTCCCAGCTACTTGGGAGGCTGAGGCAGGAGACTCGCTTGAGCCCAGGAGTTGGAGGTTGCTATGAGCTGTGATGCCATGGCACTCTACCCAGGGGGACAGCTTGAGGCTCCGTCTCAAAAAAAAAAAAGTGTTATTACTCTAAACTAGTAAAGAGCAAACCTAATATATATATATATGTATATATATATATATATATCAAAATGTAGTTCTTTGAAAAAGTTTAAAAATAAATAAACCACTAGCAAACCTAGTAAGCAGAGAAATAGTAACATAAAAAATAAGACATAATGGGGTGGCGCCTGTGGCTCAAGCAGTAGGGCACTGGCCCCATATGCTGGGGTGGCGGGTTCAAACCCAGCCCTGGCCAAAAACTGCAAAAAAAAATAAATAAATAAGACATAACAAAGAGTAAATAATCACAGAAACAAAAAAGTGGTTTGTTTTATTTTTTTTTTCCAAATTTAAAGAAGAGTCTTTTTATTCAAGAGCTGGCTGGCTACTGCCTCAGCATCCCAACATGGGGTTTCTGAGAGCAGCTCCGAGTTGTCTGAGCCTCTGGTTTTTACGAGGCAAAATTTTCCTAGGGGGCAAGCAAGCATAGTTACAGAAGTGAAAACAGCAGTTAGGAGAAATCACAAGTAGGGCGGTTAGTTTACACGATGCTATAATTATGAGAGCAATTAGCAATTTTTCCTTAACAAAGCACCTGGTACATTCTACAATGTCCTAAGAAAAGGTAGGGAAGGGGGCCTACAGGTGAGGGTCACAAACACAGTTATACAATGGGAGGGCAAACAAGAGGAACCAGTTTTGAAGGTAATGGAATGTAACAGAAAGGGAGTGAACAGTAAAGTGAAGTCAACTCGCTTTTTTAACATCTCCATATCATATACAGACGGTATGAAGACCACCTTAACATCTCTTTCACCCTAACAATTCCCACTGATTCTCAAGAACAAGAGTCACATCAGTGACTCATGGGTAAGTATATTTTATCTTAGTGGTGTGGGTGATACAGGATTCCACCACTCAGGGCTAGAGAGGGAACACCCCCATTCTCTTAGGCCCAGGTGAGCTCAGAGGTCAGACCCCCATTTCCAGGCACAACCAGACTGCCTTCTTCGGGACACACCCTCCAGGCTCTGATAAGATCATGAACAAAACAGCCTGTGATGGTTTTTTGCGTGGGTCCACCTTGGGTAGGAGCACACACCCTAATCCCTTTTCAGGGACCAAAGACTGTAAAGGACCTACTGCCAGCCATGTGTAATCCTCTAGACTTAAGATCCATAGATAAAAGAGACCACGTGGAGACTCCTGAGGGAGTTCTTCAGTTCTTTCCTACTTCCAGAAGCTCTGGTGCCTTTTACTTCTTCTGTATTCCTTTCTAACTTTTTTTTTTTTGAGACAGAGCCTCAAGCTGTCCCCCTGGGTAGAGTGCTATTGCATCACAGCTCACAGCAACCTCCAGCTCCTGGGCTGAAGCGAGTCTCCTGCCTCAGCCTCCCAAGTAGCTGGGACCACAGGCTCCCACCACAACACCCAGCTATTTTTTGGTTGCAGCTGTCATTGTTGTTTGGCAGGCCAGGCTGGATTCGAACCTGCCACAGCGGCTGAGCCCATTAAGTCACTTCAATGACACCTCAGCCTCGTCATTATAAATATTTTAAATGTTTTATGTGTGTGGGAAAGACTATTTCCAGTTACCTGGAGTTTTAATTAATATTTAATCTATCGAAATTTTAAGTATAGAACCTGATTTTCCTTAAGCCTTTAAATTCAACTTACAAATCTTGAAATTCTATGTTTAAATGTAAAGGCTTTTTAAAAATCACTTCCACTTATTCTTTGATTGATGTTTAACTCAACTTGAACAGATTTAAATTTCCTTAACAATTAGTCCCATTTACAAAGTATAATTTTCATAACTGTTTTAGACCATATTCATATGCTTAATAGATTTGATTCTTTCCCCTCACACACTTTAATTTCCTGACAATGTAGGCTTAGTGTCCTTACACTAAAAATCTTTCTTATAACTTAAACAACTCTTATAAATCTAATTACTTGATTTGCCATGTTCAGATGTTTGATTTGTCTTAAACGTTGTTTATAAACTCAAGTAGTGTTTTATACCTTTTAACTAAAAATCATTGGCCTAGGCTGGGCATAGTGACTCACACCTGTAACCCTAGCACTCTGGAAGGCCAAGGCAGGTGTATTGCTTGAGTTCAGGAGTTCAAGACCAGCTTGAACAAGAGCAAGACCCCCATCTCTACTAAAAAATAGAAAAAACTAATCAAGTGTGCTGGCAGGTGCCTATAATCCCAGCTATTCAGGAGGATCACTTGAGCCCAGGAGTTTGAGGTTACTGTGAGCTAGTATGACATCAAGGCACTCCAGCCTGGGGCAACAGAGTGAGACTGTGTCAAAATAAATAAATAAATAAAAATCATTGATCTAAAATCAACACATATTTCAAGTTGAAAACATAGGGCTTAATTTAAATTTAGTTTTAACTTAAATTCATACAGATTTTTTTTTTTTTGAGACAGAGCCTTAAGCTGTCCCCCTGGGTAGAATGCCATGGCATCACAGCTCACAGCAACCTCCAACTCCTGGGTTCAAGCGAGTCTCCTGCCTCAGCCTCCCAAGTAGCTGGGACCACAGGTGCCCGCCATAATGCCTGGCTATTTGGGGGTTGCAGCCATCATTGTTGTTTGGCAGGCCTGGGCTGGATTCAAGCCCGCCACCTTAGGTGTATGTGGCTGGTGCCTTAGCCACTTGAGCCACAGGCGCCGAGCCCATACAGATTTTTAAAGCTTATTTTAAACTTAACATCAAATATTGTCACTAAGTTCAACAAGTCATTTACCCCACTGAGCAGAGAAGTTTGACCTTCTCAAGAAGGCCAAGGTTATAGATAAAAAAAAATCACTGCCTGTTATGGACTGAAAGTTTATGTCCCCCTTCAGATTCATGTATTGAAATCCTAATCTTCAGAAATGATGAAAATAATATGTCTGTCACCTTAATCTGCTAAGCGTGGTAGTGATTTGTTACATAACCACAGGTAATTGATACAGGTTCCCAACCTTGAATTTCATCACAAATGACCCCTATCCTAGCACCACAGCCTCGATAAGCACCAAGCAGGCAAAAGACTGGGGTGACTTAGGGCAATAAAAACAGGCCCTCAGCAGGGCCCATGTGGCTCAAGCCACTAAGGTGCCAGCTACATACACCTGAGCTGACAGGTTTGAATCCAGCCTGGGCCCGCCAAACAACGATGATGGCAGCAACCAAGAAAAATAGCTGGCCATTGTGGTGGATGCTCCCTACTTGAGAGGCAGAGGCAAGAAAATCGCTTAAGCCCGGGAGATGGAGGTTACTGTGAGCTGTGACGCCACAACACTCTACTCAGGGTGAGAGCTTGAGGCTCTGTCTCAAAAAAAAAAAAAAAAAGAAAAGAAAAGAAAAAGAAATCCTAACCCTCAGAGTGATGATATTAGGAGGTAGAGAGAATTTGGGAGATAATTCAGTCATGAGGGTGGAGCCCTCACAAATGGGATTAGTGCCGTTGTAAGAAGAGAAATGAGAGCTTGTCCTTACCTCTGTTTTTCGGTATGTGAGGACAGAACAAGAATATAGCCATCTGTAAACTAGGAAGAAAGCCCTTTCCACAAACCAAATCTGCTAACACCTGGATCTTACACTACCCTGCCACCAAAACTGTGAGGAACAAATGTTGGTCCTTTAAAACAGGTGATGATATTCTGTTACAGTAGCCCACACTGACTACGACAGTGCTATAAAATCATTACTCATCAAACTGAAGCAGGACCAATTCTCATGCTGCCAAGGTAATTCTCACTGGTAACCTCACAGAACACTCACCTGATAGATTCCCCTCTGCCCACCACAGGGCCAGGCTTTCAGCTGGCCTGTTTCACAGTTCACATCAGCATCTTTTCCATTATACCTTCTCCTATCTGAGGTAGATGGAACTCCCTAGGTTCTGCATTCCTTTTGTATTTTTCTCATCTTATTGGACTCGATAGCTCTGTCCTTGGCCTTTCTTTTCTAATCCTCTATGTAGCAGTCATTAGATCCCCCAAGCATCCCTTTCATGCCTCCCTAGCCCAGCCTCCAAGACTTCATACTCCTTTCATATGGGTCTAAGCTGTCTTTATGGACTGTAAATCTTTTCCAGTGAAATCTCTCTCTTCCTCCATCTCAGTGAGCCTTTTATTTTTCTTTTAATTTTCATTGTGCCTATTCTAAGAACAAGAACAAATCCTGTTTTGTTATTGTTGTTGTCTTTACAATCTCTTTCTTGATTCCTTGAGCAAATCTGAATCTTAAAATGTTCTAGAAACAAGCATTTTCAATTGCTTTCTTGAGTCTTTGATTTTGCAGTAAGTTCAATTATCTATCTTAACCAAAAAAAGATCCTAGGAGGCACCTGTGGCTCAAAGGAGTAAGGCACTTGTAACATATGCCTAAGGTGGTGGGTTCAAACCCAGCCCCGGCCAAAAACTGCAAAAAAAAAAAAAAAAAAAAAATCCTTATTCCTTTGGTCTCTTCTCAGAAAAAAATATAATACCTTCTATAGCTAAAGCCATGAAATTCAACTTCTTGGCCAAGGATTCTGTAATTAACCACTATTCAAGAACAACCTTGAGATGGCTAGAGGAAACTCTTCAGAGCTTGCAGACAGCCTCATTTTACTCTCTTATTTCATGATACATTCACAATGACAAGAGACTAACCAGACATGGCCTACCTAGGTGCACAAAGTTCACACATACACAGGCTCAGGATGGAATTTAGCTCCTTTTGAGGCCTGAGACTCAGACTGAAACCCTGGCTAAAAAATACAACAGAACATGGTTGGGTGCAGTGGCTCATGCCTATAATCCTAGCACTCTGGGAGGCCAAGGCGGGTAGATTGCTTGAACTCAGGAGTTCAAAACCAGCCTGATTAAGAGTGAGACCCCCATCTCTACTAATAACAGAAAAACTAGCCGGGTGTAGTGGTTCACACCTGTAGTCCCAGCTACTCAGAAGGCTGAGGCAAGAGGATTACTCAAGCCCAAGGGTTTGAGGTTGCTGGGAACTATGATATCATGGCACTCTACCAAGGGCAACAAAGACTCTGTCTCAAAAAAATTATTCCTTCCACCAATGCTTACCTAAAAAGCTTTTATTCAATTCAATTCAACTTGGGAAAAGGGGGAATAAGGGAGGGGGAAGAGAGGAGAAGGAAAGAGGATTGGTGTGCTCCCACCTAATGGGCACAATGTAAGACGTCGTGACCCCTTTGGGAGTTGAACGACCCTTTCACAGGGGTTGCTTAAATACATCCTGCATATCAGATATTTACATTACGATTCATAACAGTAGCAAAATTACAGTTATGAGATAGCAACAAAAATAATTTTATAGTTGAGAGTCACCATAACATGAGGAACTGTGTTAAAGGGTCACAGCATTAAGAAGGTTGAGAACCACTGATGTAAGTGTATATGCCACACCTCTTGGATATGGGACACAACTACAAGAGGGACTCTACCTAACAAATCCGAGCATTATAACCTAGTTGTTTGTACCTTCATGTTAACCTGAAATAAAAATATAAATAAATAAATAAAACTTTTATATTTGAGATTCTGCTCATTTTGAGATGAGACCAAAAAAAACTGCATCTATATGATGAAGTAATCTTTATCTTTGCCTTGAGTGCAATACTAGGTCACCTCTGCCCATGTATCTCAAGGCCATCCACCAAAGTTAGCACCCAAAAGCCTGTGAGATCTTGTTTACTAAGACCCTAGCAGCTCCTGTTTGCTAAAGCCCTCATCTCTTAGGAAAATAACCCTGTCCCTGTTCCTCAAGCCCAAGTCTGACCATGATAAAAACAGCCAGAATGAGCATCAGATTTGAACACAGGCAGCACTGACTGCAAGGTCCATGTTCTCCAACCCCACCCCACTGCACTCTGGGCTTTCCTCAAAGCAACAAAATGGCATTGCAAGATCAAGTCCCTGAGGAGAGGGCCACTGGCACAGTGGTCTGTGAGGGGCTGTGACACTTCCAGGGGGAAGGCAGCATGAGTTGCTCATGTCCACCCCAGGGCTGGGACTCTGGGCCTTTTTCCAGTTGTCGTCTGGAAGATGTGTTGGCCTCTTGTCACTGCTTCATGCCTATGGGACTTATTTCCCGTCTCTGTTGTGCCAAGGAAGGAAGACTACTCTCCTTCTGGTGACATAATTAAAAACCAAGGGTCTTTTCAAATATCACTTTTACTCCTGTTAACAACCTCTTCCCCCAGAGCCAGCCACATGGCACCCAAAGGAGAAAGGGTAACACAATCCCAAACTGTAAGTGTTTAAGGAGAAATGCCACATCTGATGGGGGGAGAGACCGAGTTGGGGTGAGAACTTCAGAAACTGAGGTCAGATCTTCGAGACTGAGTCTAGGAGCAGAGGCTCCCTTACCCTCAAGGGTCAGGTCCCCACCTAGGAAATACCATTCCTCCTCCTTTCCTGACAAAGCCAGCTCCACCGCATCCCAGAGTCCTTGTCCTCCCTCCTCCTACCCACAGTCACTAAATTTAGACCCTCATCTGTCCTCTTCCTGTAGGATGTGGGTATTTTAAGTGCTCAGCATCATGGTGCCGCAGGAGAGGCAGCATGGCAGAGGTAGATGCCAGCTCCTCCTCCTGTCTGTCAGATGCCCCACCTGCCTGGGGCTCAACCTTCTCTCTCCACACCTACCTCCCTTCCTCCTATTCTTCCTGTCTCCCGGGAGGTTGACTGTCAAAGGGAACACACCGAAAGTCTTTGCAGGATGCTGGGTGAGGACACAGTTCCCTGGGAGGTGGAGTTTGGGAAACCCAAATGCACAGTGCACAGAGGAACCTAATGAACACACACTCACCCTCAGCTCATGCTTGTGGACATCCCCAGGAAACACGCCAGAGTGTTTGACAGCTGCACCCACCAACTCACAGTCCAGAAGAGCACTGAGTTGTAAGAGGTCTGGCAGATATAAAAGACCTACTTTGGAAGTCTGCAACATGAACCTAGAATCTAAAGGGAACTTGAGCTCTTCCATGGTGCCTAGAAGGCTGGGAGCAGATGTGTCCTTTACAAAGCCCCCAAGGTTGGCTCTGGCAGGTGGAGATCTCAGAGTTGTCAATGAAGGTGCATCAGCCCACAGGCTGCAGGGTGGAATTCAGACTTAGGCTTAAGAGCCACACGGTTGCACACCACCATATGTTTGTGTCCACCTGCCCTGACAGCACACAGGCAAGTTTTCCGTGTCTGGTACAAAAAAGGACTGCTGTGTTCTAGAACTGGTGCTTAGTGTATCTGCCCCCTACAGCATCACTTTTCCCCAAGGACATCATAGCTTTCCATCATGTCTTTCGACAAGCTAATTAATTTTCATTTCAGAGAGTGGACTTAAGAGGAAAACAGCCTTCCATTACAGAAGGAAAGATTTGAGTGAGGCCCAGGGAAATGTGTTTGCTATTTTTAATTAAATCAGGAATAGGTGGATTGGAAACCCTGCCCAAAAGGCCTGATATTCTGAAGCTTTGCCAGCTCCTGTAAGGGAGGTTAGGAAATATCTTTCCACAAAATCTTGAGCAATGAAATAAAAGCTCATCTGGACTCCTGCCTGCTGCCCTTTCCCTGCAACATCATACTGGCATCCTGCCTTGCACCTGATTCCTATTTCCAGTGTGTGTGTGTGTGTGTGTGTGTCTGAGAGAGAGAAAGAGACAGAGATTGAGAGTGGGAGGGGGAGTCAGTAAGTGAAAGTGGAAGTTTGGAGGATGAGTAGCATAGGAATTCAATGTGTTCTCCAGGCTCCCACCTGTACCACACTCCACCAGGACATCTCGATCCCCAACTGTTAACCGAGGGCTAGGAGCTGGAGTATTGATCATTGAAGGTGGAAAGGTAGATAAGAAAAGTTAAACCCATAAGAAATCAATGGTCAGTAACTCTGAATCCTAGAGAGTTTCCAGGAAACTCAGGGAGAACGTGTGTATTCCAGGAAAAATATATATATATTTGGCCCTAGAGATGGCTGATCTGGGAAGGCCAAAAGTTGAGCCAAGGTTGGGCAGATATGTTGCCTTTTGGCACCCTGCAGGGGTGTGTTCATCAAGAGAGGGGGCTGAGTTCACATGGGCTTACCTTCTCACCCACCTACTCCCTACCCCTGAAGCTTGAACAAGAGGTGACTAAAGATGCCCAAGTCTCAGTGAGAATGTAGGAGGCTCCAAGGGCAAACATGGACATGACGGAACGTGATGGAACACACTTGGCTTCTGCTCCTCTGCATGGGAACCTATGGTCTCTGAGACCAGGGGCTGAGGGGAAGACTAGGAGGATGACAAGAGGGACTGAACCCACCGAAATTCAGGACCACAAACCAAAATCTTTCCCTCAAGCCCCTTTGAGAGATAAAGCTCTCAGATGTCTGAAGCCTCTGACCTCTGGAACCCTCACTTAGACTCTGAGAGATTACAGGATGAACAGGTAGGGCTGCCTCCCACAAAGTATTGCCACAAACCCTGGAACATCACCTTGGCATGTAGGCAGACCATTCACAGAGAGGCTGCTACAGGGTCTCTGCTCGGCCACCCTCCATCCTCAAACCTCCCTCCTACTGGGCCACCAATGCAGTTCTCCTCTCTCCTCCTCCCAGTAAATCTTCTCTGAGAGTTGTAGGCATCGCCCCATTCATCACTTACTGAACCCCTACTGTGTGCTATGCTTAATGTGAGTTGCTAGAAATACTGAGGCTCTGTGGTAAGACAGAGACATATGTCAGCCTGGTCCTAAGTGCTGTGACAGAGACATGAACAAAGTGTGCCAGAGCATGGAAAACTTCCTGGAAGAGGTAACACTTGAATTGGGTCTTCAGTGACCACTGGAAGATTGTTGGGTACACAACGGGGAAAGGACATGCTAGGCAGAGGGAACAGTACATGCAGACACAAAGGCAAGAAAGAACAGGGTAGATTTGGGAAGCACGGCTGGGATGATGGGATACAAGGAGCCCAGAAAAGGAGGGAGGCAGGACTGGGTTAAGGGGCTTTCCAAGGCATGTAAACCAGGCAGTGACAGGGAGGTAGAGAAGGTCCTAAAGGGAAGAGTGGCACAAGCAGAGTGGTACTTTAGAAAGGTCACTGAGTCCTAGAGTTGAGGATGGGCTGGAGGGGAGCAAGACACTAGAGACAAGGGCAGGGAGGAAGATGTAGGAGGCTCTTGTCATAGACCAGGTGAAAATGAAGCACGGGATCAAGGTGGTGGCATAGCAGTAGAGGGACAAGAAAAACAAAGACTTATTTGAGGGATTTTAAATGGTAGGAATGACAGGGTCAGTGTCACCATTTGGACATGGGTTGATTCACTCTAGGGAGGAATCTTGACTAACTCTCAGGTTCCTGGCTTAAGTGGCTGGCTGAAAGGTAGCAGGGAGAGGTAACACAGAATTCTGGGCATAGGATGGGCGATGGGGAGACCAATGGGTAGTTGCAAATCCAGCCTAGGAGAGGGGTATGGGTGGGAGCCACAAATACAATGCCATCACTGCACAGCTAGGAGCTGAAGCCACAGGGAGGAGGTAGGAATGGGTGTCAGGTAGAGCTTTCCCATTTCCATTTCAGCTGCACTACAGGCAACAGAAAAAAATGGAACAGCCTCATGGGTCCCTAACCCCCTCATTCCACAGAAAGGAGCTAGAACTCAGGTCCCTGATTCCCTGGGCCAAGGATATCACAAGAGGGATGCTCCCACCAGCAGCTCACACTTTTGAAATAACCCAATCTGGGTACTGTCCTTTACCACCTGCAGCTTAAGGAAGCCCTGGCCCAGAGAACTTGTGGCCCAAAAAGCCAAGGAAAGGCAAGAATCTGCCTGCTCTCAGGTCAAGCTGCTGGATCAGCATGAAAAAGAAGGAGGCCACTCAGCAGCTGGGTGAGGGGAGTATGTGGACATGGGCAAAACAGTGGTGCCCAGGGCCTGAGGACCAGTCAGCAACGAAGGCTCAGCCTTGAAACAGTCTCCAGATCCCTTTGGTGCAGACAGGAGGGCTGCCTGGCTTTTCACTCCAGACTCCTGGCTTGGGAGTCTGTATGGGGCAGGAGGAAGGTTCAAGAGATGCAGAGGGGCTGTTGGGATCCTCAAAAGCACTGGGCATCTACCCAGGTACCTGTGTCGTTGCCTGAGTCATCTATACTTTTCTAGGGGGTGCTGAGGGAAGGACTGGGAACCATCTGCCTGCAACTTACTTTCCCAGTGACCTGGTATCCTGCGGATTTACCCAGTGAGGGGCCTGGGACAACCAGCCCTGTCTAATCCCCTCAGCCCTGCACAAAGACAGAGGGCCCCAGAGGACTGGAAACCTTCAGCTGAGCCCACATGGGACCAGGTGAGCAGAAAGCTTTTTTTCCAGTTGTTTTATTTGAAAACTTTAGGATGTATCCCCTCCCTCACTGCATCCATCCCCCCACCCCTGCCCCAGGACATGACGATGCCACACGCACACACAAGGCCGTGAGCTGCACACAGGAACACAGGGGCTGCGCTCACGACAACATTGAAAAAATATACATTATATATAATACACCTGGAGCACCCACACCCCCTCCCATTCCCACAACCTGGCCATACCAGGTCCTGGGGGAAGGGGTGGGGGTGTAGGACCTCAGGACTGCAAGGGCAGGAGGTGAAAGAAGACAGGAAAGAAGGAAACTGGGAAAGGTAGAGAAGCAGGGATCCCCAGAGTGAAATGGAAACAGGTGGGGGAATCACAAGAGAAGCAGGGAGAGCCCAGCCAAGGTGGGGTAAAGAGTGGGAAAGGGGAGAGTAGAGGTTTTCCCTCCATCCCACCCCACCCTAGCCATTGCTACTGATACCCCTAAGGGTGCGTGCTAAGTAGGCAGCTGCCATGGTGGGGCAAAAAGGGCAGCCAGAGTTGCCCAGCCCACTTTCCAGCCCAGTGGTGGCCAGGAAAACAGCAAGGCTATGGCAGCCCAGAGGTGAGGGCAGTGGCTGGATGGCATGATGTGGGGCAGACTCCAGTGGGGCCTGCTGGGGTTTCGAGATACAAGGATGACTTGTTGTGAAGCGCTCTCTCCCTCTGGGTCTTTCTTCTCTCAGAATGTCCTTCTCTCTTTTCTGGGATGTCTCTGTCTCAGGAAGGCAGACTTTTTCCTCTGTATGAGGGAGGTGTAGGCCTTAGTAGCGGTGTGGGGGGGTCTCGATGATGCGCCTCTCATCACTGCTGGGGGAGTCAGCTGCCTCGGAGTCACTGCTATCCTCGTCCTCCTGCTGCCCACCGGCAGCCCCCACAACACTGGCCTGCCGATTCTGGTAGGACTAGAGGTCCAGGACAGAGAGGAGATGGTTCAACGGCCTGCACACACATCCCTCAGCCCCCTTACCCTCCTCCCCACCTCCCACCTGCTGTATTTCTGCTCACAGCCTTCACCCAAGGCTCAGCCCCTCCTTAGGGGTCTTTGCTGTGCATGGTCCAGCTTATTCTTGACCCTCTGGACCTCCCCATCCTTCAGAGCCACTCACCTCCATGGGGTTCACAATGATGGTAAGAGCTGAGTCATCCCAGAAGAGGTCTGGGTCCTTGGGGTCACTGGAGGCCCCCTGGGGCCCGCCGACCCCTGAGACGCGGCGGTGAAGGGAGTGGATGCGCACCAGGCCCAGGATGACCATGAGCACCAGGAAACCCACACACACCACAATGATGAGGGTCGCGGCACTCGGGACCACTGTGGGGACAGCATGGTGGTGAGCAGTGATGACCAGACATACTTGGGAGAACTCAGAAACGGGGTTGGGGGGCAGGGAAAGAGGCAGCCTAGGCAGAGGGTGTCCCAGAGTAAGATAGGGCAAGCCCACTGTGGCCCAGAAGCAGGGAACATCCTGAGAAGCTGTGAAAGAAACAGACCCACTGAGAAAGCAGGAGACTTGGGGGGGAGGGGAGCAGAGTACAGGGGCCAAAGGGACATAGAGACAGAGGGAGGCAAATGTGCAATGGGAGGCAAAGGTGGCCCTGCCAGAGAAAGGCTCCTGGCCCAATGCTGTCACAAACAGCCTACTCCTCAGAGGACAGAGGGCAAGCACTGGAATCTGCTTCTGCCGGCAACTTGCCCAGAGACCACTCAGCCTAGGAAAGAGGTGCCCGGTATCCAGTGGGCAAGGAGAGAAGCCACCGAACAGCTTGATCCAAGCTGTGCAGGAGGAGAAGCAAGATTCAAGCCTAGACTGGTTGCCAGGAAGGAGGCACTAGCACCCCAGGCTACGGAGGGGCCCAAGGAGCATGGAGCACCCCTTCACTTACCCACCTGGACTGAGCTCACGCCTGCTCCATGATACCTCCCTTCTCCTGGTGGGCTTGGGGCTCCCAGATGTCTGGGGCTTCTGCTGCTCCAAAGTCTCCCCCTGTGATGTACCTACCTCCCTCTGGGCCCTCCCCTGCCTCTGGCCCCTCAGCCTCACTTTGATGCCCAGGTTCAGAGGGGCATGGACCCTGAAGGGCAGCGAGACAGAGAATGGCGCATGTACTCTCACACGGACCTTTGAGCTGATGGCAGCAAAGCAGATGTGCATACACAGGTATATGCCCAAAAAGACTGTGTGGGCACACAGCTGTACAAAGCTCGCCACACCCCATAACCGCATCAGGGTTCTGCCGGCCTGCACACCAACCCGTACCAGCCACCTGGCAGCATGCTCACACAGCAGGATTAAAGGGATGTGTCTGAGGGTCTCCAGCAAGGCACAGTAGAGCCATATATGCAGAGTCACCCAGCTCCCTGCCAGCTGGGCAGACCAGGCAACCCCCTGAAGAAAGACATAAACACTATAGATGTGGACCGTGAGGGCCACAGAGCGAGCCGTCATAAGCACAGCCCTGCCCCACTTATGTACATACACACACGGCACTCGGAAAACCACAAGGAGGCAAAGCTGGAGAGCCCACAGCCCCAGGGACAGCAGGCGAAGGTAGAGACCCCACACGCATGTCCCCAGGCCCAGGGCCCTGACAGACAGCTGGGTCACTGCACCCCACATAGGCGCACGCTCCTGCCCACTGTGTGTGTACACAGCAGCTCAAACCTGGGCAGTCTCGTTGTGGAGGGGCTATCCCATGTATGTGTGCCCCAAATACACACACAGACCAGCAATCACACAGTAAGCCCCTAAGGCCACACAAACACACACGAATATCACCATGCAGCCCAGTTCCAATTTACTTACAGTCTGAGACTCAAATACCAAGAGACAGAGCAGAGCAGAGAGAAGCGCACGGCCCAGGAACCCCCCACACCCCCTGCTGCAGAGTCCCTCGTCCCAGTAGCCAGCAAACTTAGCTGCTGCACACCCCAGAGCCAACCAGGTGTGTGGAAAATGCCCTGCCTGGGCAGGCCCACTAGCCGCACACCTCCCTAAGGCCACCCTGATGGCTCTCTGCCAAGTTGGTCCCCATCCTGACCTAACCCATTGCCTACTTGGGACCACTCGCCAGTTAGAGCGGGCTCTGCTAGGGCAGCCAGGCACCCTGAGCACTGGCTCCAAGGCAAAGATGGGCTGGCTGGATTGGTATTTCCCAACTGCCTCTGGGTAGGGGAGGAGGGAAGCTGGAGATAGAGTGGCCCTTTCTGCAGGAAATAGTCGCTCCCAGGTCCCCACATCCACAGACAAGACCCCACTGGCAGATGACCCCTGTGGAAAGCCCACCCTCAGAGTGGAGGCCAAAGCAGGTGAATGAGGTCTATGGGCACAGCAATGACAAGCTAAAGTGTCTGGTTTGTGCCTTAATCAATGTATATTTCCCTCGGAGTCCCCGGCCTAATGAAGGAAATGACAAACTGATTGCCAAGAGAATAAGAAATGACCACAGGAAAGACAAAACGCAGACATTCTATCTGCAGGCAAACAAGTCTGGTTAATTAGTTTAAGATGAGCCAGGAGGCCAGGCAAATAGGAGGGTTTTTTTAATTAGCTACAGACAAAAATCAAGAATTTTAAAAGTACAATCAACTTTTCTTGCTACATTAGATCCGAGCTGTTAATTCTGGCCTTGAACGACCTCCAGAGCCAACATTAAGGGGTAATTTAGCAAATGGCCCATGTGATTGTTAGGACACTGTTGGAAGCCCTTTCCACAGCCCAATGGTGCCATCTTTATAAAGAGCCTCCGGAGAGACTTCTTTCTGCTCTCAGTCCCAGGGCTTCTTGTGGCATATCGTTGCCTGCTATCATGCCTTTCATAACTGTTCAAGTTTCCTTTTGATTTAGCTACAAAAAAGCTCAAGGTCAAAATTCTGGCTCACTATAGCAACTGCACAGTATCTCATAATATGTATTTTGTGAACTGGCTTTACTTCCTGGCTACATGTTTTCTTTCATCATTATGCTTTCCTTCTTACTTCCTAATTCATTTTCTTTTCTTTTCATTCTTTTTTTTTTTAGACAGAACCTCAAGCCATTGCCCTGTGGCATCACAGCTCACAGCAACCTCCAACTCCTGGACTGAAGCTATTCTCTTGCCTCAGCCTCCCAAATAGCTGGGACTACGGGTGCCCGCCACAATGCCCGGCTATTTTTTGGTTGTAGTTGTCATTGTTGTTTGGCAGGTCTGGGCTGGATTCCAACCCACCAGCTTTGGTGTATATGGCTGGTGCCTTAGCCGGTTGAGCTACAGGAGCTAAGCCAATTCATTTTCTTTTTTATCCTATTCTTTTATAGGTCTTTCTGCAAAGCTTCAGATATTTGCAGGAAACAAAGTAGGAAAATCATTCCCAAACCTTGCTAGACAATGGAACCACATGGGAATCTTTGAAAACCTTGCTAAACAATGGAATCTTATGAGGATCTTTAAAAACTACTGATACCTGCCCCTGTCCCCCAGACATTCTGATGTAATTGGTATGGGGTGTAGTTTAGGCATCAAGAGTGTTTAAAGCTCCCCAGGTAATTCTGATGGACATCAAAGCTTAGGATGACTGGATAAATAATGTCTCCATCTTGTCTCACCCTTCTCAAACAACCTTATGCACCCTAAGCATAAACACCCCCAACAACCCATCCACCTCAAATTCTCGAATTTTCATGCTCTCTCATACCCATCCAAAAATCTCTTCTACCTTTTAAGCTCGAGTTCTTATATGTGTCACAAAACCTCCCCTAACTTTTCCAGTTCACACTGATCTCATTTTTCTCGTGTACTCTGGAGCATCAAAGAAATGAGTCTCTGTCCCAGTGGCAGAGATCATACCTCTCACTGTTTCTGCATGTTCAGAGTAGTTTGATATTGTGAAACCTTAATCCTGGTTTCTCCTGGAGTTGAGAGGTTAAAGGGGAGGTACACCTTATAGAGTCAGAAAAGGTGAAGGGAAGGGGATTTATGAAGCAAACTGTCTGTAAGCTCAGGCAATCACCAGTGCCCTCAGGGAGCTATGGACTCAGAGCCCTACTCCGGCCAAAATAAGAGAAAGACAGACTGCTGCTGTCAAGTGAATCTCAGAAGGAAGAGTTTGGCAGGCTTGGACATGAACTCAGAACATAGGATGGGGAGGCTGGACTTGGCTGTGAGGAGGTAAAGCAAGGCCTGTGCTTACAAACCCCATTCCTCCAGGGGCTGAGGGGTAAGACCAACTACCTACCAGGCCTACCAGTGCAGGCAGCTGGACTCTCAGGAGAGGAAGCTCTGAAGCAGTGAGAAGGACTCCCTCACCTGGGGCCTTCTACCTTCAGCCTAACCAGAGTAGCAGAAACCAATGTCCAACCCAGAAAATGAGATGCGAGGTGATTCCCAAGAAAAGAAGTGGAGAAAGAGCTAAGGCAGCGGTTCTCAATCTGTGGGTTGCGACCCCTTTGTAACAATGAAAATACATCCTGCATACCAGATATTTACATTATGATTCATAACAGTAACAAAATTATAGTTATGATTATAACTATAGTTATGTAGTAGCAAAGAAAATAATTTTATGGTTGGGGGTCACCACAACATGAGGAACTGTATTAAAGGGTCACAGCATTAGGAAGGTTGAGAACCACTGAGCTAGGGAATCATGAGAAGAAAAAAAAAATAGCCAACTTTCTCTTTGAGGATAGAGACTGTATGTATCGTAATTCTTTACATAGCATTCTTTCTCTTTGAGGACTGTATGTATCATATTCTAAACAAGAGTTTATTAAAGAAAAAAAAAAACAGGGCTTGGCACCTGTAGAACAGTGGTTATAGTGCCAGCCACATACACCAAGGCTGGCAGGTTCGAACCCAGCCTGGGTCAGCTAAACAACAATGACAACTGTGACACAAAAATAGCTGGGCATTGTGGCAGGCACCTATAGTCCCAGCTACTTTGGAGGCTGAGGCAAGAGAATCGCTTAAGCCCAAGAGTTGGAGGTTGCTGTGAGCTGTGATGCAATGACACTCTACCAAGGGCAATATAGTGAGACTCGCCCCCCTCCAAAAAAAAAACAGGTTTCGTTTGCCCATGTGTTTCTATTGACTAACTAATGTGTGAAGCTTCTTTGAACCTCTGCAACTTGGTGGGGGTTTTTTTGTTTGTTTCTTTTTGAACCTACCACCTCCAGTATACGGACTGGTGCCCTACTCCTTTGAGTCACAGGCACTGCTTTTGTTTGTTTTTGTTTTTTGTTTTTTCTTTTGAAAAACAGCAACCTCCAACTGTGTCACTGTGTCACCCTCGGTATAGTGCCATGGCGTCACAGCTCACAGCAACCTTGAACTCTTGGGCTTAAGCAATTCTCTTGACTCAGCCTCCCAAGTAGCTGGGACTACAGGCGCCTGCCACAGCTCCCAGCATTTTTTTTTTTTTTTTTTTTTTTTTTTTACTTTTGTAGTTGTCATTATTTGGCAGGCCCTGGCAAACCACCAGGGCCCACCAGCCTCTATGTATATGGCTGACACCCTAGCTACTGAGCTACAGGCACCACCTGCAACTTGGATATTATGCCTTATACTCCATTCTCAACCTGACTTTCACCTACTTTGCTATACAAATCACAGTAGAACACTGACAAAGGCCTCTGAGGTTGATTTCAGAGCAAGCAAGGAAGAATGGAAGTAGTCCCAGGAAAAAAAAAATACAAGAAACAGTGTAGGTGTTGGCCACTGTATGGGGAGAGAAAACCAGACTGAATTGCTAGCCTTAGTCAGAGAAGACCCAGGAAGGCCCTCAGGGACTCTCCCAGATTAAGTGCAACTTTAAAGTAATGAGACTTTTCTTTAAAGCATCAAACACATGGAGAGAGGGTGGAGGGCCATGGTTAGTGCAGAGGCTCTGAAATCATGCTGCCTGGATTAAGTCCTGATACTTTCTAGCTGTGTAACCTGGGAAAAGGTACTTCACATCTCTGTGCCTGTTTCCTTGCCGTTAAAGAGGATAATTTCATTTATTGTTTGTAATGGCTAAATGAGTATGTGTAAATCCCTCCAGCATGGTGCTTGGCACAAAATGAGAACCCCCTATGTTCACATTCTTATTTCCATTACGTGTACTGAAATGAGTGCTGAACATGCAGTGTTCAGAGACCATGAACTTCTTCCAAGAAAGTATTAGGGGAACTCCCGAGGGAACTGCCTTCAGAGCCTATGACACAGCCTTTTCAAAAAAGGCAAATCTGTAACCTTTAACATTATTAAGAACTGCAAACTGATATTGCTGAAATGACTTTTGGAATCCCATCACATTAAGTGGGCTTAACGTTTAATAACTTAAAATGATAGCCAGAACCAACTCTGACAAAAATGGATGATGAAGTTGGGCAATAGTGAACAAGACCAAAAGTAAGGTGCATCCAAAAAGTAACAAAAATATGGCTCGGGGCCTGTAGCTCAGCGGCTAGGGTGCCAGCCACATACACTGGAGCTGGAGGGTTCGAATCCAACCCAGGCCTGCCAAACAGTGACAACTACAACAAAAAAATAGCCAGGCACTGTGGTCGGCGCCTCCAGTCCCAGCTACTTGGGAGGCTAAGGCAAGAGAATCACTTAAGCCCAAGAGTTGGAGGTTGCTGTGAGCTGTGATGCCAAGGCACTCTACCCACAGGTGACATAATGAGACTCTGTCTCAAAAAAAAAAAAAAAAAGCAACAAAAATAAATGCAACTCATAAACTGACTTTGAAAGCAATTCTATAAAGGGATTCCAAAAATCATTTCAGCAACATCAGTACCAGTTTTCAATTTTTAATAATGTGGGAAAATACTTGTTTCATAATATTAAGTGATGTTGACATCACTAATAACTTAATCACAACTTAGTAAAAAGAAAAAAAAAGGCATAGAAAAAAAAACAGTGGTTCCCTCTCAATGATAGAATTATGGCTGATTTTTTTTTCTTTTTACTTATATTTTCTAGATTTTCTATAATTAAACAATGCTTAAAGTAGAAAATAAAAATTGTACCGCTGGTAAAGGACAATGGCTGAGGAACAAATCACTCTGAAGGGCAGCACTCGGTCTGCATGTAATACTTTAAAAATCTGCATATACTTTACAGGTAGCACATAATTACACATGTAATAGCACCAACTTTCTCCTTGAGGATGGGGCTGTAGGTGTCCTATAATCCCTTATATCATCTTAGGAGAGTGCTAGTATATAATAAGTGCTTAGTAAATACATGATGGCTTCCCTACAGAGGATTCCTAGGTCCAGGGTCAATTTGATATTTAGAGTTGGGGTGTAAAAGCAGGAATAACAAAGATACTTAAACCTTGCACTGACTTTAAGCTTCTAGGTATGAGCACCCCTTGCAATGACACAAGGCTCATATTCTTCACAAGGGAAAGTTAATAACTCAGAAGGACAAAGAAATTGGCCCACAGGTGTCAGTAAAGGCAGGCAGCACAGGGAACAGGGTAAAGGGGGAGGATGCCTCTGCCCAGCCCACTCACCTGCCACCATCCCATCCCTCCCTGCCCAGCCCCATCCAGCCTTACATACTGGAGTTTCGGTGGGAGCTGGCCAGACTGTGTCCAGCCATCTCAGGAGGAGGCTGGTGACCACGGTGCAGGAACTGCTGGGAGCTAAGCACATGGCTGGGGTGGGCAACTCGGTTCATGCTGTGCAGGACGTTGACCTGGGCAGAGGAAAGACTCCATGGGCACACCCAATTCTCTCTAGGTCCTCCCCACCTCCTCACTGCTGCCCCCATCTCCTCCTCCTCCACGCATTGTCAGGTCCATCTGCCCTCCATACTAACATGTCCACAGCCCACAACAAATGGTTTGACCCCACTCCACCCCAGCCCCTCACCAGAAGATTCTATGGGTACCTCCACAATGAACTCATTGCTAGAGTAACGGCCATTCATTTCTGAGCAGGAAAGCCGGAATTTCCTGGCATAGAGGGCAGCTCCATGTCTCAGCCGATACCGAGCCTGCCTCAGGACCTCTTCATAGGCAGTGATGCTCTCCACCCCTGGGGGCCGAAGAAGTATCCCAGTGAGGCAGGCCCAGCCATCCCCAGAGGTGTGACCTGGGTTCTTCTAGGAAGAGATGTTCTCTCCACCCCCACCTGCTCTGCCTGACTAGTGTAGACTAAGCCTCTGTTTTCTGCTCAGCCCTTCTCTAATAGCTCTGTGGCTTCTGGGTAGGAACAGAAAGAAGGAGATAAGGAAATCCCAAAAGACATAAGGGAGGTGGCAGCAGGAAGAAAACTGAGACCAGGGAAAACAGAGAAGTCCTCAGCAAAGCCCTAGAAGGGGCTGGAGATAGGGATCTAGTCATACCCAACTCCTCCCATTCTCCCTCAGGCATCTTCTGGAAACTACCAAATCATCACTCCCCACTATTCATTAAGAGACAAGCACTTATGTACAGTTCTGGTGTGCACGTGAGATTAGCGATCTGGAAGACAGACCAACACCAAATGCAAGAGGTAGAAAGCTAGTCAGAGAAGATGAGGACAGGAGGGAGAGTAGGGAAACAGAAACAGGGCCAGGTGTGGAGGGTGCAGGGTATAGAGAGGAGCAGAAAGGGAAGGTCTGGAGCCTGAACCCCAGCATACCTCCCCTAGGGCTACGCTGAAAGCCAGGGGCTCTTCCAGGTTGGGAAGGTACATGATGGCGCTCGGCCACACCCCAGGGGGGGCTCTGAATTTCCCTGGTGTTTTCCCATGGTGAAGTTTACACACATACAAAGAGGACAGGCTCTCAGGCCCCACTGACCAGCAATGGTGAGGTACGCAGATGTATTGGTGAGCTCTAGCCCTCGCTGCTGCAAGGATGCCATGTCCAAGAGCAGGCTTTCCCTCTCAGGGTCTAAGTCATCCCCCACCAGAGAAATTTCACAGCCGTCCAGGTTATGCACAATCTCATCCGACATGCGTGTGTCTGTCACTGTGTGGAGAGAGTCAAGGTCTGGGTCAGAACTGAAGGGCTCAATAAGGTTCTGAGACCTAGCCATCCCCTCACAGCCAATCCTCCTCCCTTCTTAGGGTCATTCCTCAAGAGAAATCAGCATCATTTTCAAGAACATCATTATCAATGATTTCCTCCACCTAATGAGCATCCTGCTTGCTCTACTTCTTAAGGATAAGTGGCTCTAGTCAAGCAAATGCAGGATGAAGTCACTGCCCACTTCCAGTGGGGCTCCTGCCTCCTTCTGGTTCTAGACATTGGCCCCATCTCTTGATGATGTCACTCCCTGAAGTCATCCTTACCTGTGCCTTGCCAACTCTCATCCTTTTTGGCCTCCACCTGGTGAGAAATGGAGCAAGTGATTTGAAGATCAGGGAACAAAGGGACCCCCTCAAGTCCTTCAAAGTCCACAGCTGGACGGGCAAAATGAGCAGTGCCACTCAGCAGGATCTGGGGAGCGTCAGGCTGAAGGACCACCACGTAGCCCTCCACTTCAGGGATGGAGACACAAGATTCTTCACTGAAGCACCTATGTGAGAAGGGTAGAAAGGCCATTTACTTCCCCAACCCCAATACCCTCTCCCTTAAAATCTATATTGTTTCATTCCTCTGGGCCTCTACCTCTACAATAGAGCACCCCATGTCAGGGAGGTGGAAGGAGAAATAGAGGGTAGTGTCTCTGCACCCCAACCCCAACTGTAAAGCTGGGGGAGATCCTTTCCTGTAGGATGTCACTACAGGAGAATGTCTACCTGTGAGAGTGATCACAATGCCCCACCCCACAATTATGGAACATCTACAAATTCAATTTTAATGAAAAATAAAACAACTTGAACTGAAAAAAATGTATACACACATATTTCTTTACTCAGGAATTAAAAAATGTATGTCAGTAGAATATCTGACAAATTTATGCTAAAAATATTCAATAATAAGCCAGGCACAGTGGTAAGTCCCAGCTACTTGGGGACTGAAGTAAGAGGATCACTTGGAGCTCAGGAGTTCAAAATCATCATGGGCAACATAGTGAGACACCATCTCAAAAACAAACAAACAAAAAAACAATCCAGTGGTAAAAGTAGGGTGAGACATTTCTATCAAAGAATTTCCTACTCCTGGTGTATCTTCTGTTCCTTCCAACATCTGAGAAGAAGATGACCTGACCATGTTGGACTAGATCTACCATGCCATAAAGCCTGTCTGATATGGGTACCAAGAACAAGTTCTCCCTAGAGGACTCAACTAACTCAACCACTCAGGAATGACACTTCCTGGATCATCTCTAAGCCCTACCCTTTTGCCAATAATAACAACATCTAACAATCACATAGCACTTGCCAGTGTATGAAGCATTTTACCCATGTTATTTCATTACAACCTTATTTCAATGCTATAGGACAGAGATTAAAAACTAAAGTTCTTCTGGGTCCTATTTTATTTGGAGGAGGAGGAAAGAGGAGTGGGAGGAGAAGGAAATGAAAAAGAAGAAACAAAATAAACTAAAACTCTTAGATCAAGCCACACAAGTAATATGTCCCAGAGTCAAGACTTAAACCCACTGTGGGAGGTCAAGACAGGAGGATCACTTGAGGTCCAGGCCACAAGACTGTAGACTCCCACAGTGGGTTTGTTTGTTGCCAGCCTGGGCAACAACATAGTGAAACCTTGTCTCTACAAAAAAATTTAAAAATTAGCCAGGGCTGTGTGTGGTGCATACCTACAGTCCCAGCTACTCAGGAAGCTGAGGCAGGAGGACTGGTTGAGTCCAGGGGTTAGAGTTTACAGTGAGCTATAGTAACGCCACTACACCCCAGCCATCTCAAAAAAAAAAAAAAAAGAAGAAAAGAAAACAAAGAAAAAAGAAAACGCATTCTTCTCATTTGAAGTTCACTGATCTTTCCACTAAACCACAGCTATCATTTGGAGTCCAGGTTTGCACCAGGAAAATTTAGATATAAAGAAGACATCCCCCCCCCCTCCTTGAACAAGCAGTTCAAGTTAGAAAGGAGTTAGGAGTGTGGGGACTCTGGCCCATCTGCTTGTGCATGTTGAAATGGTTTTGCTGAGAGGACTATTATTATCAGTGTTACTGAGCATGTAACTGCTGGGGCCAAAGGGCAGAAGGTGTAACCTTAGCAGGCATGATAAGCTTAGAGCCCCTGAAATACCAATGCCTACGACATGCTGAGTTCCTGTGCCATGTGGAGCAGTAGGGCCTACTACAATCTGCACTGTCATCCAGACAGGCTCCAACAGACCGTGAGCAATGCTATGCTGCTGCTCTGGGGTGTGGGGGTCCCAAGGTGAATCAGAGGTATCCTTGACCCCCAGGCACTGATACTCTGGTAGAGAGATTAGGTACCACACACAAATATTAAAACAAAAGCAAATACAGTCACTACTGTATAAGTGAAACAAACAAAAAAAACAGGAGTGTTCAAAGGAGGAAGAAGTGATTTCTGGCTAGGACGGGAGTTCAGTGTTTAGAAAAGTGCCTATAGCTCAGCAGCTAGGTAGGAGGTCAAGGTGTATATGGTGCCAGCCACATACACCAGAGATGGCGGGTTCAAATCCAGCCCAGGCTCGCCAAACAATGACAACTACAACCAAAAAATAGCCAGGCATTGTGGTGGGCACACGTAAGCCCAAAAGTTGGAGATTGCTGTGAGCTGTGATGCCAAGGCACTCTACCCACAGCGACATAATGAGACTCTCTCTCAAAAAAAAAAAAAAAGGAAAAGGAAGGTAGGAATAATTGGGGAAAGTAGCAATTGAGCTAGCAATTGAAAGAGGGTGGGACTTCACCTAGGCAGAGGCTGATCATAGAGCGGAGGGTGAGGTGCTTGCTAAGGAGAGTAGAGGAACATGAGGCAGGAACTGCAGGCAGGAGTCAGACAGTTAAGGACTTTGAATGCTATGGTAAGAGTTGACATTTAGAGGAAGCCACTGAGGACTTTTTCATCAGGGAAGTGTGATGATTAAATCTCTGACTTAAGATCATTCATCTGGCCTCAGGGTAGAGGGTAAATAAAGTTAGGGACTAGAGATAGGCAACAGGTCAAATGAAAGCCTGGACTAGAACAGTAATAGCAGAAAAGGAAAAAGAGGAGACAGATTCCAGGCACCCAGCACAGTGGCAGGAAGGTGACCTGGTGTGGAGGATGAAGACAGAGATAAAGCAAAGATGACTCAGAGGTTTTAGGCCTGGGTGACTATAAGGACAGAGATGCCATTAAGGAAAGAGAGAATAGAAAGGAGAGGGCCTGGTGTGAGCATTCTAGTTGATTATTTCAGCGTTCGCTCATTTGACTGCGGTGCTACCCAGAACTCCTAGACAGAGGATGCAACAAGCAGGTAGGAGGTCAAGAGCTGTGGAAAGAGGACAACACTAGAGAAAAAGATGTAGTATCCATCTGTTCAGGGGTCAATGCCAGGAGCAAACAGGCTTTCCAAGAAAGAAATTAAAAAAAAAAACAAAAAACAAGAAAAGGAAACCTGCATTTAGGCATTGACCAAATAACTGTATAAATCTACCTTTAAACGGATAGAGGTCCAAGAACTGAAAAATGAAAGCTAGGGAAGAAAGCCACCTGGGAAAGGGCAAAGATGTGCATCAGAGAAAGTGACATACTACTAGGGATCTATCTCTCTCTATTGCACATGTGCACAAATGTACACAGGCATGCATACACACACATACTGCAGGGAAGCATTAGGATAGCACAAACCATGTGGGAGCCCTAGAAATGGAAAGATGAGAACTCTCTTCCTTTCTTTTTTTTTTTGACACAGAGCCTCAAGCTATCCCCCTGGGTAGAGTGCCATGGCATCACAGTTCACAGCAACTTCCAACTCCTGGGCTCAAGCGAGTCTTCTTGCCTCTGCCTCCCAAGTAGCTGGGACCACAGGCACCCTCCACAATGCCCAGGTATTTTTTGGTTGCAGCCATCATTGTTGTTTGGTGAGCCTGGGCTGGATTCGAACCTGCCACCTTAGGTGTATGTGGCTAGTGCCTTAGCCACTTAAGCCACAGGTGCTGAGCCCTCTCTTTTTTTTCTTTTTCTTTTTTCTTTAGCCTCAAGGGGTCGCACTGGGTAGAGTGTTGTGGCATCACAGCTCACAGCAACCTCCAACTCCTAGGCTCAAGCAATTCTCTGCCTTGGCCTCCCAAGTAGCTGGGACTACAGGTGCCCGCCACAACACCCAGCTATATTTTGGTTGTAGCCATCATTGTTTCTGGTAGGCCAGGGCTGGATTTGAGCCTGCCAGCTCAGGTGTATGTGGCTGGCGCCTTAGCCGCTTGAGCCACAGGTACAGAGCCATCTTTTTTTTTTTTTAGAGACAGAGTCTCACTTTGTTGCCCTCGGTAGAGTGCTGTGGCATCACAGCTCACAGCAACCTCCAGCTCTTGGGCTGGAGGTTCTCTTGCCTCAGCCTTCCGAGTAGCTGGGACTACAGGCACCCACCACAACACCCAGCTATTTTTTTGTTGCAGTTTGGCCAGGGCCAGGTTTGAACCTTCGGTGTATGGGAACGGCACCCTACTCATTGAGCCACAGGCACTGCCCAGAACTCTCTTTCTTAACCTCATAAAGAAAATATCACCCTTCCCTCTACTAAAGGACCAAAGGCAGGCTCCAAGCTCTTGGATAAGTGTCTGTCTTGGGCATGAAAAACGCAGGAAGAATTCAAATGAGCAAGACAACAAAGAGGATATCAGCTCCTGCCCCTATGGACATTGCCCTTGCAGAGCTCCAGCTAGGCCAAATAACAGGGCCCTCCTCCTGACAGGGCTCCTGAACACACTGGAGGGGGTGAGGCAATGCCTTGGTTTCTGAGGAATTAAGCCCTTCATAACTGGATGACAGCCCTTTAGCAACCAGAGCATGGTGGCAAGGTGCATACTCAGCACTCATCTGGGCTCACGTGACTTCATCTGCCCCTTCAGTTCCACACCATGACCAGCAGTCCAAAGCCCAAAAGCCACTGCCCTGCCTTCCATGGTTCTAACTGTGAGGCTTGATAATCATACCCAGGCACTGCCCTCTCCCCTCTAAATCCTCCCCTCCCATGATGGGACAAGTCATGGATGTTTATCTTCTTATAGTCTCCCTGAAAAAACTAAGGCAGGACTAGAACGCAGAAATACTGACTCCCAAACCCTGCAATCCTCCCACTAGATGGCAATATCTCCCCAAAACTGCCCCATAAACCAAGATAAGGGGGCAAATCCCTTTATATAATAATGGCCAATTATTTACAGAACAGGCACTCTGCTAGGCATTTGACCTGGATTCTATCATAAAGTTATCATAACAATTTTATGAGTAAGATGCTATTGTTATCTCTGCTCCACAGCATTAGACTAATGCTAAAAAGCCAGCAGTAGACCCTACATCCTTAACCATTATGCCTTCATTGCCTCTCAATTAATCTGTATTTTTATTTTTATTATTTTTGGGTTTTTTTTTTTTTTTTGAGACGGAGCCTCAAGCTATCCCCCTGGGTAGAGTGCCATGGCATCACAGCTCATAGCAACCTCCAACTCCTGGGCTCAAGCGAGTCTCCTGCCTCCACCTCCCAAGTAGCTGGGACCAC
>CAUYQV010190147.1:0-15084 GCA_963574575.1 Galagoides demidoff | reverse complement strand
CACCTTAGGTGTATGTGGCTGGTGCCTTAGCCGATTGAGCCACAGGCGCCGAGCCAGAAGTCACACTCCTGGGTGGCGCCTGTGGCTCAAAGGAGTAGGGCATCGGCCCCATGTACCAGAGGTGGTGGGTTCAAACCCAGCCTTAGCCAAAAACTGCAAAAAAAAAAAAAAAAGATGTGTCACTCCTGAGAAGACCTTGGATTTCCTGAAAAGTCCAACAAGAGATTAAAAACTACACACACAGTCTTGGCACCTGTAGCACAGCAGTTACAGCACTGGCCAAATTAACCGAGGCTGGCAGGTTCAAATCCGGCCTGGGCTAGCTAAACGACGACAAATACAACAAAAAATAGCTGGGTGTGTGGCGGGCACCTTGGGAGGCTGAGGCAAGAGAATCTTTAAGCCCAAGAGTTTGAGGTTGCTGTGAGCTGTGACACTACAGCACTCTACTAAGGGCGACATAGTAAGACTTTGTCTCAAAAAAAAAAAAAAGTACCTACACCTTTGTATGATATGTAAGAGCTAATAATGTTAAAGTTCTTACATAAAAGTGTCTAATACAGCTGGGCACCTATAGCTCAAGGGGCTAAGGCGCCAGCCACATACACTAGAGCTGGCAGGTTTGAACCCAGCCGGGGTCTGCCAAATAACAATGACAACTACAATCAAAAAATAGCTGGGTGTTGTGGCAGGTGCCTGTAGTCCCAGCTGTGATGCCATGGCACTCCACCCAGGGCAACAGCTTGAGGCTCTGTCTCAAAAAAAAAAAAAAAAAGCACCTAATACACAGTGGCTCATGTCGGTAATCCTAGCCCGCTAGGAGGCCAAGGTGGGTGGATTTAGCCTGTGGCTGGGCTCCTATAGCACAGTGGTTACAGAGCCAGCCACATATACCAGGAATGGCAAGTTCAAACCCAGCCCAGGCCAGCTAAAACAACAATAATAACTGCAACAAAAAATAGCCAGGCATTGTGGCAGGCCCCTGTAGTCCCAGCTACTTGGGAGGTTGAGGCAAGAGAATCCTTAAGCCCAAGAGTTTGAGGCTGCTGTGAGCTGTAATGCCACCGCACTCTACCGAGGGTGATAAAATGAGACTCTATCTCAACAACAACAACAAAAAAAACAACCTGAGCAAGAGTAAGACACTGTCTCTACTAAAAATAGAAAAAAACTAGTTGGGGCCCAGTGCCTATAGCTCAGTGGTTAGTGTGCCAGCCACATACACTTGGGGTTGGTGGGTTTGAACCTGGCCCGGGCCTGCTAAACAACAATGACAACAACAACAACATTACAATAGCCAGGCATTATGGTGGGTGCCTGTAGTCCCAGCTACTTGGGAGGCTAAGGCAAGAGAATAACTTAAGCCCAAGAGTTTGAGGTTGCTGTGAGCTGTGATGCCAAGGCAATCTACCAACAGCAACACAGTGAGACTTTGTCTCAAAAAAAAAAGGAAAAAAACTAGTTGGGTGGCACCCAGTCCCAGCTACTCAGGAGGCTGAGGCAAAAGGATTGTTCAAGCCCAAGAGTTTGAGGTTGCTATGAGCTATAGATATCATGGCACTAGTGTTTAGGGCCCGCCTCAGGCAATACTCAGGCACAGCCTTCTCTCGGAAGCGGTGATCTAGTCTAACTCACCCCTTCTCTGCTTTATAGATTAGGGACAGAGACTCTACCTAAGGTTACAAATGCAACAAGAACTCCAAGAGTTGGCTTGGTGCCTGTTGGCTCAAGTGGCTAAGGCGACAGCCACATACACCTAAGATGGCGGGTTTGAATCCAGCCCGGGCCCGCCAAACAACAATGAAGGCTGCAACCAAAACAAAATAGCTGGGTGTTATGGTGGGTGCCTGTGGTCCCAGCTACTTGGGAGGCTGAGGCAGGAGACTTGCTTGAGCCCAGGAGTTGGAGGTTGCTGTGAGCTGTGATGCCACGGCACTCTACCCAGGGGGACAGCTTGAGGTACTGTCTCAAAAAGAAAAAAGAACCCTAAAAGCCCTACTCAATCCTGGCTGTGGGCCAAACCAGCTGTTCTTCCTTATTCCTTCATTCCTTCCAGGAGGTTCGAAGTGCCTCCGCCTCTCCAGCTCTCCCCTGCATGGTACATAAATACAAGACCAGGCACTTTTCTGGGAAAGTAACCAAGGACCTACCTAGAACCCTGCCAATTCTGGGTAGGCTGAACTGCAGGTTGGGACTGGCCTGGTTCTGACTCTGATGAGGTGGCAGTTGTGAACCTCAGCCAACTGATAAAAGTCCCAAAGGGCAGGACGCCTCCCCTCCAACCTGCCTCTGAGACTCCTCTCCACACACTAAAAATGCATATTCTAAAAAATTTTTTAAAAATTAAAAAAGGTACGATGGCACATACCTATAATCTAGTACTCTAGGAGGCTGAGGCAGGTGGATTGCTTGAGCTCAGGAGTTTAAAACCAACCTGAGCAAGAGCAAGACATTGTCTCTACTAAAAACAGAAAAAACTAGTCAGGAGTTGGTGGCGGCGGGCTTGTACTACTCTGGAGGCAGATGCAAGAGGCACTTGAGTCTAGTAGTTTGAGGTTGCTGTGAGCTATGGTGCCACAACATTCCAGCCTGGGCAAGAGTGAGACTGTCTCAAAAATCCTCATCTGTAAAAGGGGATGCAATGACTATTTCTTGGACCTGTCATCAAGGCTGAATGAAGTGTTTGTAAAGGACTCTGCAGTGTCAAGCACACAGCAAGTATTCAAGAGATGGCAGTATTTATTCGTTGGTCCCACAAATATGCTTGGCTTTGGGACAGGAGGTACAGCAAGGAAAAAGGAGACTAACCCTCTCCCTGCTCTCATGGAGCTTACATTCTAATAAAAAAGAAAAAAAGCCAAAATTATTATAGATGGTACCATGTGATATGATGAAAGAATAATTTGGGCATGCACAACAATGTGAACATACTTAATACCCCCAAACTGTACACTTCAAAATGTTTAAAATGGTGAATTTTTATTATATATTATCACAACAAAAACAAAAAGGCTGGGCACCCATAGCTCAATGGTTAGGGAACTGGCCACATGCGAACCTGGCCTGGGCCTGCTAAACAAACAAACAACAACAAAAAAATAGCCAGGCATTCTAGTGAGCGCCTGTAGTCCCAGCTACTTGGGAGGCTAAGGCAAGAGAATCGCTTGATCCCAAGAGTTTGAGGTTGCTGTGAGCTAGGACGCTACGGCATTCTACTGAGGGTGACAAAGTGAGACTCTGTCTCAATTAATAAAAAAAGAGAGGACGGCACCTGTGGCTCAGTGGGTAGGGCACCGGCCTCATATACCAGGGGTGGCAGGTTCAAACCCGGCCCCGGCCAAAATGCAACCAAAAAGTAGCTGGGTGTTATGGCAAGCGCCTGTAGTCCCAGCTACTCGGGAGGCTGAGGCAAGAGCATTGCTTAAGCCCAGGAGTTGGAGGTTGCTATGAGCTGTGTGATGCCACAGCACTCTACCAAGGGCAACAAAGTGAGACTCTGTCTCTACAAAAAAAAAAAAAAAAAAAATTAAAATTAAAATTAAAAAAAATAAAGAAAATGGAAAGGATTGGAAGGGTCACTGAAAGTGGAAACAGGAAGACTTTTCAGAAGGCTACTGCAGGCAACCAAGTGAGAAATGGTAGTGACTTGATTGGCTCTGAGACAACAGAGAAAAGTAGATGAAACAGATCTACTTCGGAGACAGGTTAGATTTGATGGTGGATTAGATGTGGAGAATGAAGGAGAGGGAAGAATCAAAAATAACATGTTCATCTGGGAGGTGCCCATAGCTCAGTGGGTAGGGTGATGGCCACATACACCCAGGCTGGTGGGTGTGAACCTGGCCCGGACCAGCTAAACAACAATGACAACTACAAAAAAAAAAAAAATGTGGCTGGGCATTGTGGCGGGCACCTGTAGTCCCAGCTACTTGGGAGGCTGAGGCAAGAGAATCACGTAAGCCTAAGAGTTTGAGGTTGCTGTGAACTGTGACACCATGGCACTCTACTAGGGGTGACATAGTGTGATTGTCTCAAGAAAAAAAAAACGTTCATCCTAAAAAATCTAAGGATCCTTGGCTGGCCTGCCCAGGATTCCACAGTGAGTTTGGCCTAACATAAGGACTCCCAAGCTCAGGTGCATATAACCAGGCGGATGGCAGACTTTCTTTCAGTGAGATGGAGAACACTGTGGAACCAACAGGAGAGAGGAAGCCTGGAGCCTCATTTTACCAGGCGTTTTAATTAAGTCCAAAGTGCTTGGGAGCCATCCCAGAAGGGACATTAGGCTGGCAAAATTAGATGGGGTAGGGGCATGAGCTATGACAGATATCCTCTTGTTTTAGGTAGATGGCTGTACCCCAAGCAAATATCTCATCAGCTCATCACAGTGATCTGTAGCAGTTAGCTGGGACCAGGAGGCAGTATGTCATAGCATGGAAAAGTACTCAAACAAGAACTCAAGTGAAAAGCCAGGCAACAGAATTATGTCAGCATGGTTGGTGCAGCATGATTGGAGTAGCACTGAATTATGTCAGCTGGCACTGATGCTGGAATGACCTGTGAGCAGGGTGTGGAATGTCATCAGACAATAAGGGCTATGTGACATAGTTGGTACCATGGGTACTCACAAAAAAGTCTGTCACTGTGCACTGCAGCTGACCCAGTCAACATCCCCTTAGCCACCTGTGTTTGACTAACATTCTAGGGGCATCTCACTGCAAGCAGGCTATACTCCCATTCTACAGACAACAAAACTGAGGTGAATATCTTGCCCAAGATTTGAAAAGGAAACCAAGATCTGAGCCACATTGGTCAGACTTCAGAGCTGGTACCCTTGAGTGTTACAAGAAATTGCTTCTGCCCACTTCCTCCCCTAGGAAAGACAGCATTTTGCCTCTGGTTTTCCTGCTCCCACCCCCATTTCATTCTCCAAGTCGTTCATGATCTTTGTAAACCTCAAACTTGAAGCAAGTTGCTTGCCTGCTCAGACTCCTTACTGGTTCCCTCTGGAACTGGACAATAGAGCCTACATTTCTCATCCTGGTACCAGAGGTCTGCCCTCAGGGTCTGGTACCAACAGAACTCTGGCCTCATTCTCCAAAAGTCACATTCTCCCTTCTCTTCCCACAATCTCCCTGCCACTTGTGCGAGGCTGGACTGCTAACCATCCTTCTCTGTGCCCTTTGCATCTCTTTACCTTGAGTGCCCTTCCCATCCCTATCCCACTGGAAAAAAAGCTTCTACTCATGTCTTTTTTTTTTTTTTTTGAGACAGAGTCTCACTTTGTCACCCTTGGTAGACTGCCATGGTGTAATAGCTCACAGCAATCTCAAACTCTTGGGCTCAAGCAATTCTCTTGCCTCAGCCTCCCAAGTAGCTGGGACTACAGGCACCCGACATACCGCTCAGCTATATTTTTAAAGACGGAGTTGGCTTGGCGCCTGTGGCTCAATCGGTTAAGGCGTCAGTCACATACACCTAAGGTGGCGGGTTCGAATCCCCAGCCCGGGCCCGCCAAACAACAATGATGGCTGCAACCAAAAAATGGCCGGGCGTTGTGGCGGGCGCCTGTGGTCCCAGCTACTTGGCAGGCTGAGGCAGGAGACTTGCTTGAGCCCAGGAGTTGGAGGTTGCTATGAGCTGTGATGCCATGGCACTCTACCCAGGGGGATAGCTTGAGGCTCCGTCTCAAAAAAAAAAAAGATGCTCAACCTTTACTATGTACTAAGCATTGTCCTAGACACCTTTTACATGAGTCAATTAGTCCTCAGACAGATAACCCTATAAAGCTGTACACTACTCCAGTCCCCATTTTACAAGGACAAAGTCAAGATATGCACCTAGTAGTCTTGCTCTAGTGCCCAGGCTGCCCATGCTGTACTATATACTGAGTCCCTCCCTCCACCTGCAAGGAGCCAGCTTCTCACCTTACCCGGCCAAGCCTCTCAGTCACAAACATCAATGGCAAATCAACTTCCACTTCCAGTGAGCCTGTGTGATTTCAACATCCTCCAGGCAGTTGCACTAGGGACAGCTGCTGATTTGCAAACCTTTTCTACCTTTAATCCCCCCACAAAGGGATATCACCTTGATTTAGCCACCAGCTCCCTTGTTTGTAAATAGCAGCTGTGTTTTGGAGGGTAGGAGCGCCTCTGGGCCTCAAGAAAAGCCCCAACCCCAGACTGACATGCTCATTAGCACTCAGACCGCTTACAGGATCTTCTAGCACCCAAAGGGCACTACAGCCTGCCTGTGCCCTCTGCTCTCAATGCCTCTCCGCCCATCACTGTGGTAGGAGAGAGTGAAATGGGGGAGGGAGTGGCCTCATTACTAAACAATTAAATTTCCAAAAGGCCGTTTGCTGCTGTTTTGAGGAAACTACAGGAAATAGCAGCTAGGATTTACTGCTACAAATCTAGGAACTTCCAGATGCAGTTCGAACATAAAAAACATTTAGGTTACAGAGTAGAGTATTCCTACCTAAAAAGGTCTTACTAAAAGTCTATCATTTGATTTTCTGAGTTCTACTTGCACATCTAGCTATGGCCTCCTCTATGACACAGGCAGTTACAAAAGACCCAGGAACCACAGAGTTTAACCATGCCCACATCCAGCTCACCCTAGCCATGTCTAATAAATACACTTGCTTGGCCAGGTGTGATGGCTTATACCTATAACCCAGCACTTTGGGAGCCCAAGCAAGAGGACTACTTCAGGTCAGGAGGTTGAGACCAGCCTGGACAGTAACAGGACCCCCATCTCTACAAAAAATTAAAAAATAGCCAGGCATGGTGGCAGATACCTGCAGTCCCAACTACTCAGAAAGACTCGGGCAAGAAGACTGCTTGAGCCCAGGAGTTTAAAGTTGCAGTAAGCTATGATTAGGGTGCTGAGCTCTACCCTGGGTGACAGAATGAGACCCTTTCTCAAAAAAAAAAAGCAAAATGCTTGGTCACTGGTCATTTCAGGGTGGAACATTCAGAGATGCTAGACTCAGAGATCATGCTTAAAATATTTATGCCCAAGATAACTTACTTATTCACTCATTCAACAAGTAGGACCACCATTTGTCCTGAATCTGTCCTCAAAAGCTTTTTCAATGTACCACAGGATCTCATTATGTAAATTTACTTTCCCAGTAAACTGTAAGGAATCTCACGAGCGCTCATCATTACGAAACCACAGGACTGAGGGAGCAGCAGCCCAGGTGCCCACCATGTAGTAGTTCTCCAGGCGGGAGGGGGTCTTCTGGGTGTTGGTGGCCGCCACACCCTTCTCCTTCACTGAGACCCGGACAGGGTTCCGGAGGCCTGCTCTCACCAGGTTCTCTACTTCCTGTGTCTGAGTAGCAGAGAAGAGGCCCGTTCGCCTCTGCTTTGGCAGAAACTCCAGGATGGTGTTTATGCTGAAAAAAGAAGGCTCACACAAGTGCTTCATGACACTGACAGATATTTCAAAAGACTGAAAAAGAGGCTGCTGAAATATTTACAATAGGCCAGGTATCACACCCCCTAGCATTCTGGGAGGCCAAGGCAGAAGGATCATTTGAGCTTAGGAGTTCAAAGCCAGCTGAGCCAGAGTAGGAGACCCCATCTCCACTAAAGACAAAAAAAAAATTAGCTGGGCATTGTGGTGCCTGTAGCCCCAGCTACTTGGGAGGTTAAGGCAGAAGGACTGCTTGAGTCTAAGAGTTTGAGGTTGTAGTGAGCTATGATGATACCACTGTACTTTAGCCAGGGGGGACAGAATGAAACCCTGTCTCAAAAAGAAAAAAGAAAATTACAGTAGTTGTTGCTAAGAAGTGAGGTTATGGCAATTTTTATTTGTTTTTTATATCTTTATTTAGTAGCTGGGACTACAGGTCATAGCTTGTCACAATGCCTGGCTATTTTTAGAGACAGGGTCTCGCTCTAGTTCAGGCTGGTCTCAAACGCCTCCCAGAGTGCTGGGATTACAGACATAAATCATCGGGCCCAGCCTACACTTTTAAGAGATGGGATCTCACTTTGTTGCCCATGCTAGAGTATAGTGGCCCAATTACAGATCACTGCAGCCTTGAACTCCTAGCCTCAAGCTAACACCCAGCCTCAGTCTCCCAAGCAGCTGAGACTGTAGGTGCCCACCACCTTGCCTGGCTACTTTTTTTTTATTTTTTTAGAGACATGGTCTTGCTATGTTGCCTAGGCTGGTCCTGAACTCCTGGGTTCACATGATCTTCCCACCTCAGCCTCCAAAGATACTGGGATTAGAGGCATGAGCAACCACACCCAGATAAGACCTTTTTTTTGAGATAAAGTCTCACTCTATTGCCCCAGGCTATAGTGCCATGGGGTCATAGCTCACAGCAACCTCAAACTCCTGGGCTCAAGACATACTCTCTAGGCCAGATTTTAAATGGATGAATTATGTAGTATATAATTTATTGCCCAGTCTGGCATGGTGGCACACACCTGTAATCCTAGAACTTTGGGAGGCCGAGGTGAGTGATGTTTGAGCTCACAAATTTGAGACCAGCCTGAGCAAGAGCAAAGCATTACGGCAAGCACCTATAGTCCCAACTACTTGGGAAGCTGAAATAGGAGGATCTGTTAAGCCCAAGAGTCTGAGGTTGTTATGAGTTATGATGCTCCTGCACTCTCTAGGGGAATAGAGTAAGACTCTATTTCAAAAAAAAAAAATTGACTCAATGCCTATAGCTCAAGCAGCTAAGGTGGGTTCAAATCCAGTCTGAGCCTGCCAAACAGCAATGATAACTACAACCAAAAAATGGCCAGGCATTGTGGTGGGTACCTGTAGTCCCAGCTACTTGGGAGGCTAAGGCAAGTTAATGGCTTGGGCCCAGGAGTTGGAGGTTGCTGTGAGCTATGATGTCATGATACTGTACCCAGGGCAACAGCTTAAGGCTGTGTCTCCAAAAAAAAAAGATATCCCAATAAAGCTGTTTATTAAACTACAACAACAACAAAGACAAAACAGAATCATGAAGGAAAATTTATTTTAAGATCAAAGATGGCAGCACCTGTGGCTCAGTGAGTAGGGTACCGGCCCCACATGCCAAGGGTGGCAGGTTCAAATGCAGCCCCGGGCCAAACAGCAACAAAAAAAACAAAAAAATAGCCGGGTGCTATGGCAGGCGCCTATAGTCCCAGCTACTGGAGAGGCTAAGGCAAGAGAATCACCTAAGCCCAAGAGCTGGAGGTTGCTGTGAGCTGCGATGCCACAGCCTTCTACCAACGGTGACAATGTGAAACTCTAAAAAAAAAAAAGAAAGATTAGGGCGGCCCCTGTGGCTCAGTGGGTAGGGCGCCAGCCCCATATACTGAGGGTGGCAGGTTCAAACCTGGCCCTGGCCAAGCTACAACAGAAAATAGCTGGGTATTGTGGTGGGCGCCTGTAGTCCCAGCTACTTGGGAGGCTGAGGCAAGAGAATCACCTAAGCCCAGGAGTTGGAGGTTGCTGTGAGCTCTACAGAGGGCAACACAGCACTCTACCGAGGGTAACAAAGTAAGATTCTGTCTCCACAAAAAAAAAAAAAAAAGAAGATCAAAGATAGAAGAACTGGAATTAAATTTGTGTGGTAGAACTAAAGGATCAAACTACCTAATTATCTGAAACTCCAATATGGTTAATAGAAACACTAATTCAGGAAGTGGTAAAGGAATCCCATTTCACTCAAGTTTTCTACCAGTATCACCCACACAGCCAAAGCCAGTGAAGTCCAAAATCCAGTTACCTTGCTTCAAATCCCATGTCCAAAAGTCTGTCTGCTTCATCCAACACCAGGACATCCAGGGAACGCACACAGCTAGCCAGATCCAAGCCTTCAGCCTTCCTTCGGAACATGTCCTCTAAGCGGCCTGGTGTGGCCACAATGATGTTCCCACTGTGGAAAGAAAGTTATACCTTACTCTCTGGATCTTGGGAATATCTGTGATGGTTATCAAAATACGTTTTTTGTACCGCTAAAAGTCATCTAAGTGATGAGAAAGATGACCATGAGAGTGGAAGCGTGCTGCAGGGTAGATATAGCAAGGACCATGAGGAAGGAGGCTGGGCTTGGACACTTAGATCCAAAGCAGATGGGCAAACTCTACCCCCGTGCAAACCTGGTCTGCTGCCTGTCTTTGATAAGTGTTTCCTTTGCACACAACCATACCCATCCCCTCACATGTTCTCTATTGCTGCCTTCATGCTGCAACAGCAGTTGAGTCATTTTGACAGAGACCATATGGTCCACAAGGACTAAAATATTTACCATCTATCCCCTCTTTTACAGAAAAAGCTTGCCAACCTCTGACCTATAGCAAGTTACTCAATCAGTTTAAGGCCCAAGTAATCGTCTGTAAAATGAGAATGCTGACAGAATGAGAAAGAATCTTATGTAACAATCACAAACTGGCAGACTGAGGGCCAGCTGTGGCCCCACAGACTAGCTGATCTGCAAGGTATTTTTTTTAAATGTAGGTTACATGCCAACAGATAAAAAATCAGGGGATTACGTGTACAAATCTGAAATTCCATTTTCTTTTCAAAAAACTCAAAACCTGGCAATACTTAGCCCACTGTCCAGCCAGGTAACTACCAACTGGAGATGAATATTGAGGGCATCTGCTGGCCAGTGCCTCACAATCCCTCCAGCCCCCGTCACTCATTCATATCATCCTCCTCACTCCTGGAGGATCTGAAGTTTATGAAGTGTTCACTCACTGCCTACGGGAAGGAGCCAACAAAGCAAAATCGGACATTGGCCCTGAGAAAACACCTTTTGGGGGGAGAAGAGCTGCTGAAAGGGGACACTCACAGGTAGGCCTAAATTACATGACTCATCTTAAGTTCAGTGCCAAGAACAAGCAAAGAAAGCAGCAGAAGCAAACTTACCCTTGTTGCTTAAACCTCTCAACATCTTCCCCAGGATTCCTGCCACCAATCCAAAGAATCTGGCTAAAACAAGAAACAGGTCTCTCAGTAAATTAGGCAAAACAACAGCCCATGGCACAATGATGCCCCATCCAATTCACCTGAACTGTGAGAAGTGCTTCGTGAAATGAGCCAGGACCTCATCTATCTGAATGGCCAGCTCTCGAGTGGGGGTGATGATTATGGCTCCAACCTACTCACATAGAGGGACAGGACATAGTTAGCAGCACAGGAAACTACCAGAGTTGAACACATAGCCTGTACCTGCCACCTCACAGAGGAAAGTTCCCTAAGAAACAGCACTTCCCAGACTTTCATAGCAGCCTTGGTCATAGCATGTTTCAACTACAGTAGAAACTCCATAGCTGACCACCTCCGTAAGCTGACATAATCTTCACAGACTGAACATGCACTACATGTACTCAACGTATAGTAGACCTCGTTCCTTATGTTGACCACCTCTGCATGTTCGTACGTTGACCACCACTGTTGTTGACCCTTGGGTGGTCAACTTAGAGAGGTTCTTCTGTACTATTTATTACTATCACTTACCATTATTCACTTTAGTTATGCTCAATAAAGCCACTGCAGACACTGAGTTGTTAAATACTAATACTGAATCACTGCTCCTCAGGAAAATACGGCATTAGGTTTCTGCAAATCTCTGAGCATGATATTTTTGTTGACTGCTTAATACATAACCTCGCTTTCATTTAAAGATGGCATGTTGTACACGTACTGATTCGTTCACATTAAATTCATACACAAGAGCTCCATACCTTGTGACTGAACAAACCTTATATAACAAATGTACTCTGTCTACACATCATAACCTTGGACTCAGGAACACTAGATTGTACCTCAGCAAAACGTTAGTAGGGGGCCATTTTAAACAACAAAATCACCAACAAAAAGGACGAAAATGCAAAAAACAAGACATTAACCAGACCGTGAAAGGGACATCCCGTGTACAAAAAGCAGCTTTGCCCACATCCACAAATAACATAGGCAGTGGCTCACACCTGTAATCCTAGCATTCTGAGAGGCCAACACATGGGGATTGCTTTAGCTCAGGAGTTCAAGAATAGCCTGAGCAAGAGCAAGACCCTATCTCCACTGATAATATAAAAATTAGCTAGGTGCTATGGCAAGTGCCTGTAAGTCCCAGCTACTTGGGAGGCTGAGATAGGAGAATCGCTTGAGCCCAGAATTTGAGGTTGCTGTGAGCTAGGATGCAACGGCACTCTACCGAGCACGACACAGTAAGACTCTGTCTCAGAAAATGAATGAATGGGCGGTGCCTGTAGCTCAGTTTGAGCCGGCCCAGGCCTGCTAAGCAACAGTGACAACTGCAACCAAAAAACAGCCGTGTGCTGTGGTGGGCGCCTATAGTCCGAGCTACTTGGTAGGCTGAGGCAAGAGAATCAATTAAACCTAAGAGTTGGAAGTTGCTGTGAGTGTGATGCAACAGCACTCTACTGAGGGCGACATAGTGAAACTCTTGTCTCAAAAAAAATGCATGAATGAATGAATGAAAACAAATAACTTTGAAAACACCCCAGCACTGAACTGGGGTTATAAATTTCAAGGAGCAGACACATTTACAAATTTAGAATCCACAAATAATGCTTATTTTAGGATTTTAACCACCTCTTACCCAGCTGTGAACTGTCTGATGACAAAGTGAAAATAAATCACTTTCACAATTGCTCACCTGACTCTTTTTCAACTTTTCTTCCCTTCTCAGAAGAATTTCCAGAATAGGGATGACAAAAGCCAGTGTTTTGCCACTACCTGTGACCTGCAAAGGGAGAGCAAGTTTTGTACTTTTTGTTCTCACAGTTCCTTTGAGGGAAAACAGAACAGGCTGAGGTACTCACCGCTTCTGCGGCGACATCTTTGTTTTTCATGAAAAGAGGGATAGTTGCAGACTACGGAAAGATTGCAAAGCACTGGTTAAAAAAATGCCACAAACAATAGTTTGGACTCCAAACCATAGAAACATACTAAGTGGCTAAGGTCACAACAGATCCTACCACAAAGAGGACTCTAAATAACCAAGGCAACTTGGAGGAGCTGAATCAAACACGGCAACACAGTGAGGTGGAGATAGCAAGCTGAGCTGGGAAGCAGGAGTCCTGAATTCTAATCGCATCTCTCTGACTTTTCCACTATGGACTAGAAAGGGTTGACAACATTGCATTTTAAGGTCTCTTCTGGCAGAAGGAAAATTCAAATAAACTCTGTCATTTTAAGCACTATGGAGGCCTGGCTCTTTGGTCTCAGGTCTTGGCCTCAAGGTCACTCCCTGCAGGCCTTGCTCCTGGTACCCAAAGCCTGAGCTTACCTGCACTGCAGATGTCTTATCTTTCCAACTGCCTCTACATGAGTGGTTCTCAACTTGGGTGATTTCTATCCTTCCCTCTAATCCCCCAGGAACACTACAATGTCTAGAGACATTGTTGACTGTCAAACCCTGGGGGGGTAGGGTTATCATCTGGTGGGAAGATTCCAGGGGTGTTGCTAAACATCCTACAATGCCCAGGACAGCTCCCAAATAAAAATTTTCTGGCCCCAAATGTCAACAGTGGCAAGGCTGAAGAACATGCTCTGGACCACTGTTGTCCAATAGAAATATAATGTGAACCAGATACATAATTTAAAAAAATTTTTTTTTTTTTTGCAGTTTTTGGCCGGTGCTGGGTTTGAACATGCCACCTCCGGCACATGGGGTCGGTCAGTGCCTTACTCCTGTGAGCCACAGGAAGCGCCTCAATTTTAAATTTTTTAATAGCCACAGTAAAAAGAAAAAGGTGAAAGCTGGGCACAGTGGCTCACACCTATAATCCTAGCACTCTGAAAGGCCAAGGTGGGTGGACTGCTTGAGTTCACGGGTTCAAGACCAGCCTGAGCCAGAACAAGACCACATCTCTACTAAAAAAAAAAAAAAAAACTAAGGAAAGAGGATCGCTTGAGCCCAAGAGTTGGAGGTTGCTGTGAGCTATAATGTCACCATGGCACTCTACCCAGGGTGATTGCTTGAGACTCTGTCTCAAAAAAAAAAAGTGAAATAAATTTTAATAATTTATTTGATTTAACCTAATACATTCAAAATCAAAATGCTGGTGGGGCAGCGCCTGCGGCTCAAGGAGTAGGGCGCCAGCCCCATATACTGGAGGTGGCAGGTTCAAACCTGGCCCTGGCCAAAAAACTGCCAAAAAATATATATAATAAAATAATAAAAATCTTAAAAAAAAAAAAAAATCAGGGTGGTGCCTGTGGCTCAGTGAGTAGGGCACCGGCCCCTGGCCAAACTGCAACAAAAAAAAAATAGCTGGGCATTGTGGCAGGCACCTATAGTCCCAGCTACTGAGGAAGCTGAGGCAAGAGAATCACCTAAGCCCAAGAGCTGGAGGTTGCTGTGAGCTGTGATGCCATGGCATTCTACTGAGGGTGACAAAGTGAAACTCTGTCTCAAAAAAAAATACTAATGAATTAAAATGTTGTCATTCCAAAATTTAATCAGTATTAAAAATTAGGGAGATGTTTTCCATTATTCTTTTTTTCATACGAACTCTTCAAAATCCATTGTGTTGGCTTGGCGCCTGTGGCTCAAGTGGCTAAGGCACCAGCCACATACACCTAAGGTGGCAGGCCCGCCAAACAATGATGGCTGCAACTGAAAAAAAATAGCAGGCGTTGTGGCACGCGCCTGTGTTCCCAGCAACTTGGGAGGTGGAGGCAGGAGACTCGCTTGAGCCCAGGAGTTGGAGGTTGCTGTGAGCTATGCCACGGCACTCTATCCAGGGGGATAGCTTGAGGCTCTGCCTCAAAAAAAAAAAAAAAAAAAAGAAAAGAAAAGAAAATTGCTTGAGCCCAAGAGTCTGAGGTTGCTGTGAGCTTTGACGCCATGGCACCCTACCACAGGTCACAAAGTGAGACTCTGTCTCCAAATAAATAGAGGGTCTCGTGTCAGGTACAGTGGCTCATTCCTGTAATCCTAGCACTCTAGGAGGCTTAGGCAGGTGGACTGCCTGAGCTCAGGAATTCAAGACCAGCCTGAGCAAGACTCCGTCTGTACTAAAAATGGAAAAACTAGTCAGGTGTTGTGGTGGGAGCCTGTGGTCCCAGCTACTAGGGAGGCTAAGATAAGAGGATTTCTTGAGC
>CAUYQV010190142.1:0-15809 GCA_963574575.1 Galagoides demidoff | reverse complement strand
ATCGGCTAAGGCGCCAGCCACGTACGCCTAAGGTGGCGAGTTCGAATCCCCAGCCCGGGCCCGCCAAACAACAATGATGGCTGCAACCAAAAAATGGCCGGGCATTGTGGCGAGCGCCTGTGGTCCCAGCTACTTGGGAGGTGGAGGCAGGAGACTTGCTTGAGCCCAGGAGTTGGAGGTTGCTGTGAGCTGTGATGCCATGGCACTCTACCCAGGGGGATAGCTTGAGGCTCCGTCTCAAAAATAATAATAATAATAATAATAATACTTTGCTAAAGTCACAGGGGAAAGTGTTCCAAGTGTTGCTCCCTGTTGACCACACTCTGAATTATGTCACTGTCTGAGAAACGCAAACCCTGAGCACTCATCTTTCAGGAAAAGCACACAGAGGCATCGGTGGCATCTGGGGCATGGCCTAGCCCCAGGAAAGGATCAGCAATGGGTTGTTGTCAGGCTTCTGTGTTCTTACACTAATCTGCTAAAAAGGATGATCACTGCATAGGAGATCAGGAATCATCAGGGACTCCATATGTTCTGCTGGGTACTGACACAAATGGACAGACTGGAACAAAAACTTGGTAAGTCATAACCATTTGCTATGGTCTGACATTACCGTGCCCTCCCCCAATTCACTTAATAAGAATCTTACCTTCAGGGTGACCGTATTAGGAGGCGGGGCCTTGGGAGGTGATAGGGCCTGTGGGAGGTGATTAGGCCACAAAGATGGAGTTCTCATGGATGGGGTCAGAGCTCTTTTAAAAGGGGGCCCCCCGAAGCTCCCCGGCTCTTTCCACCAGCTGAGGACACAATAGGAAGGCCCATGTATAAACCAGGAGACGGGCGCTTGCTGCACACTGAATGTGCTGGTGCTTGGGTCGTGGGCTTCCCAGCCTCCGGAACAGAGAGAAATAAATTTCTGTTGTTTATAAGCCACCTCACATAAGGTATTTTGTTATTGAAGCCTGAATGGATGAAAACATAATCCCTGAACTCTGCTAGGTGTAGGGGAGTATAATTTGAGTATTATCTAAGCAAGGTTCTCAGAGCCACTCTTCTGCTGATCAAACGCTGCTGGTTGATGGAAGCAAAGACTTGACCTCTGGCCTGTCAAAGAAGAGTAACTGATCCTGTGTCTTCTGAATCTTCATGAACATTGTAGGACAAGACTGGAGGTCCCCAGACCCTTCAGGTGAGGTCTCCCACTGCTGCTTAGCTCCACTCTGGAGCACTACCCTATGTATATGTGTGTGCTCGAACCCATTGACCATTTTTGGTCTGAACTCATTTGCCATGTCCATCTTCTCAAAGGGTTACCTACAAAGCCTAAAACGGATGTGGCTGGTGCTCTCTTGAAAGAGGGTATTGCAGATACAGCAGTGGGGGGTTTATGAAACTCATACAGTACTTGGGCAACTGAAGTGGTGGGAAAATAAGGTTTTTGTTGTTTTCATCACCCTCAATGGGCAACTTGGTCTGAGGGGTCTTTCCCCAAGTTCATGACCTTAGATCCTGGCATCTGCAGTACAGGTTAGATGGTAGCAATTCTGGGAATGGGTCTCCTTTCTGGAACCTTGGCTCCCTCCCCTCTGAGCGTACACTCCAAGAGCAGTGAGCAGTGCTAGATCTGGGGGCCTTCTCTCCAGAGAAAAGCAAGCTCCAGGAGGCTCTTACTGCTCACAGTACCGTCTCTGTGCTTACCCTCCCAGGCACAGTGCATTTTGCAGATTTATGCAAACACTCAACAGTATGCTGACGTCACCTGCCAAGTCATCTATCTATGACAATTGTCACCTGTGATCAATTGTGTTCGGCCCCTGCTCCCTTGTCCTTCCCACTGCCATGAGATTTTAAGAAAATAAATTCTATACATTCTACATAGGAATGGAAGGAGGTTGCTTTTAAAAGGAGGACCATGTATTGATATTCTTAATACTTTGTGAGCAAAGGGCCCCCCATTTTCATTTTAGCCTAGCCTCTGCAAATTGTGCAGTCCATCTTGGCGTCCAGGTATGAAAACGCAGGTTCAGCAGGCTTCCTGGCCATCCCGCACAATCCCCAATCCCGAGTTGTTGGCCCCCAGGACATGTAAGAAAGGCCAGTTACTTGCCTTGGCCCCCCTCCCCCAGCCCAGGGCTCAGAGGGTTTATGTTCTCCTTACTGGCTTCAGAGAGAGCAGAGCCACACTGAGACCCTTTCTGGGCCACGGTCTCCTCCCACCCTGGCTTCTGTTTGCATAACCCTGTCTGACATCCACTAGGGTGGCTCAGATCTGAACAGGGCTCCATAGGGGCAGGTCACTGTCTCGGTTTCCCAGGCTTAGTCCTAACATCACTGGGCGATGGCCAATGGCCAAAGAGGGCTAAGTGATCCTTGAACAACCAGGAATCTATTTCCTTCTGGAATGAGCTGGGTTCCCCCTTTGCCATATGGAGTTTGGCAGGAAAAGGCAGCTAACAGGAAAAAAACAATGACCAGAGGTGATCATCATCGGTACCAGGGATTGCTGAGGCCCTAGACTCTACTGGATTCAAATTTCACCCAGCCATGGGACAGATGCAGGCCTGGCCATGGGTGAGACTACCAGGCTGTGCTTGCTGTGTGCTTGCTGTGTTTACGGGAGTTTGAGGCCCTTTTGCCTCCCAGGGGAGAGCTTAGGTCTTTAGCAGTGCCTGCCAAGCCCCTTCCCAGAGCTGAGACACCTGACCTCCAACAGACTTGTTCTCCTGCCTGCCAGCGGGGCACAACTTACATGACGATCAGAGCCGCGTCCCGGGAGTAGTCCAGAAGAATCTCATTCAGCCTCACCTGCCGAAGGGACTGGAGTGGGAAAGGATAAGTGGTCACTTTCCATGTCCCCAAGAGCTGCCAACCCCTTGCCAAGCCCATGGGCCTCATTTAAGGTTTTAAACTGGACACAGGAATTATTCCCCTTCAATCATTATAGACTGTCACACCTCCAGGAAGGAAGGACACCCTCATAGAAATGGAGCATTCTGAGAATTCCTCTCTGGTGGCCTTGACTGGCTTTATTATCATTTCCATGGAGACAGAGGAAATTTGAATTTCAAACTTCAGCCCTTATATCTTGTAGCAGAGAGACCCTGAGCCAATCACGTTGCTTCCCTGAGCTTCACCGTCTTCATCTGTACAATGGGTGTGATAATACTCCCAGGGGCTTGGACAAAGGTCAGCTGAGACAAGCTTGCAAAAGCACCAGACAGAGGGCCTGGGCCCCAGGTGGTGCTCCAGCTAAGACACTGGCCTGAGAGCAGGGACAGAAGGCTCCGTGCCCTCTGCAACAGAACACAGGACAGCCACCTTTGGACACTGTGCTTTATTTGGTATTTTCCAAAGTGCCTTTTGAGGCATCATCATCTCAGGGCCAACAGATCAGGGAATTCCCCCAAAGCCTGTGTGGGACTGGGTTGGGGGTCTCTCTCCAAACTGTTCATAAAGGATTGATGCTCAGGATCTGATAATGAATGAACATCCCATTTTAGAGACCAGGAAACTGAGGGGAAGTGAGTTAAGCTAGACCTGGAATTCTCAGCCGTGTACTACTGATGCTTTGGACAGCTGACTCTTTAGACAGGTGACTCTGCTATTGTGGTGCCCTGCTCGCTGCGGGGTGGTTAGCAGCTTCCCAGCTCCTCCTCACTGCGTTATAGGACCATCCCCTCACCTGGCTGTGACAACCAAAAGTGTCTCCAGAGATTGCCAAGTGACCCCTGGAGGCAAAAATTCCCCTGTGTGGAAGAACACCGATGCCAAGAGGAGACATGAGGCCTGCCCCTGTGCCAGCCCACTTTGACAGAGCCACAACATACAGGTCTTTCTGACCATGCTGCCACATCACCCCACATGCACCCTACGTGCACCCCACGTGCACCCCACGTGCACCCCTCTCTGCCTAAAGAGTCCAGAGGGGCCCATCTAGGAGGGGGCAGTGTGGCCCTGAGCTGTGTCCATGCCAGGCAGCTCCACTGTCCCACAAGACAAATTACATCTCTACTCTCAGCACAATTGTCAAGACTCCCTTCCAGCAGGCATGGAGGAATAGGCTGGGGGCACGCAGGATGGCAGGGGGACCAGGCTCTCACACCAGGGTGGCAGTAAGTTCCACAACCGATTTACTCTCCAGCCAAGTGTCTCTGGCTTGAGGAAAGCTGGGAAGTGGCATGGGGGAAGGGTAGGGCTGAGGGTCAAGGGACACTTGGAGTACGCACCCCCACCCCCGTGAGCACCTGGGTCCCCCACCCCCTCCAGCAGGGCCCGACTCCCCCTCGCCATCCCCACCTTGACTCTGTTCTTGTTAATCTCCTCATCTGAGATCTTCCAGGGGCAGTCCCGCCTCATCTCTGTGACAGTAGCCTCATCTTTGAAGCCATCATTCAGGCGGAAGGGCGCAATCATGTCCTCAAACCGTTTGGTGCTAGAAAAAAACAGGTGAGGCTGGGTGAGATGCTTCTCTCTCTCCAGGGAGCCAGGTCTTGGGAGGGTTGGGGGTGCATGCCACAGGGACATGCTTTTCAGGCTGAAACCCACTGGATGCTGCCACGTACATCAAAGTGGCTTTGACCTGTGATCCACCCACCAGACCATTCAGCAGGTGTTTACTGGGCACGGTTCTGTGCTGGGCTCTGGGCCACACAACAGGGGAGATTGCCAAGTGCAATGTCACAATGAGGCCAAAGCCATGCTGGGTGATAAGCCAACAGGCAAATAAATACAAAGTGGACGTTTTGTGAAGGTACAAACGGAAAGCTGGGACAGAGAATAACAAGGGTGGGGAAGGCCCATGCGGGGCTGGAAGGAAGTCTGCCCTGCCGAGGCCAGCTACTCACAGGGCAGGGGGGCTGGAGCACACAGACCCGAACATGTAGAGACCCTGAGCCAGAAGCAGGTCTGGCCTGTGTGAGGGGCAGTGAAGGGGCCAATACGGCTGGAGCACGATAAGCTCAAGGGAGAGAGGGAGGAGGCAAGGACAGGGCTTTGTCATCTGCCCCAAGTGAGACAGGAAGCTGCTGGGGGTTTCTGTGCCACCTGCCTTACATCATCAAAGAGAGAGAGCCAGGGCTTGGCCAGCATTCAGATAACACCATCTGAAGCCGTATGGATGGGTGAGCTCACCTGACAGAGTAAAGGGAGAGAAGAGAAGAGGGTCCTGGGCCAAACCCCAAGGACGTGACAAGTGCAAGTCAGGTAAAGGGGGAAGGGTTAGCGAGGGAAACTGAAGAAGGACCTCCAAGGTGGGAGAAAACCAGTGGAGGGGGTGTCTCGGATGCAACCAACAGGTGGGGACGGATGAGGACAGAGGTGGGCTCTGTGGATTGGGTGACATGGAGGTCACTGACGACCCTGGCCATAGTGGTCTAAGGCAGAGGGGTAGCGGGGTTGGGAGCCAGACTAGCTGAGCTGGAGGATGAGGAGGGGGAGGAAGGGGTGACAAGAAGCACAGGCGTTTCTAGAGTCTGGCTGTGCAAGGGAGGAGGGAACTGGTTGGGGAACTGGAGGCAGATGAAGGTTCAGTGGAGGGGATTGGAAGGGTCTACAAGTTACTCCCACTGTCCTTTCCATCTGGAAGGTCTCCCCCATCTCTCTCTGTTCGTCACTTTGTTCCTCTACCAACCCTGGTGACCGGATTCTCTTTGGCCGCCTGGTCTGTCTCTGCACATTCTGATTGTCCTGGCTTCCTCCAGCCTCCGTTATGCTTGGAGGGCAGGGCTATTAATTTCTCATCCTGGCCTTGCAGCACCAAGCAGAGCCCCTAGGCATCAATATACCCAATAATAATGTTGTTATTATTATTATTATTCTTGAGACAGAATTTCATTCTGTTGCCCAGCCTAGAGTGTCGTGGCGTCATAGCTCACAGCAACCTCAAACTGCTGGACTCAAGCGATTCTCCTGCCTCAGCCTCCTGAGTAGATGGGACTACAGTTGTCCGCTACAACATCCAGCTGGTTTTTCTGTTTTTAGTAGAGATAGGATCTCATTCTTGCTCAGCCTGGTCTCCAAATCCTAAGCTCAGGCGATCTGCCAGCCTTGGTCTCCCAGAGTGCTGAGATTACAGGCATGAGCTGCCACACCCGGCCTGTCCATCATTATTAAATAATCCTTGATCTTCATCTTTCTTTCCTTGTCCAGCTCACAGCTGGGTGATGTAACCAAGAAGTAGGGCCAGGAGGTCAGGAAGAAACTTCATTCATTGAGGAGAGTTCTGGAAAACCTGTAGACTGATTGACCTGATGCAAATTCTATTTGTAAATGTCGTATTTTGTGAATATGAAGCTGTATCATTTGGAAATCAAATAATCCCTTCAGACCCCACAGTTGGTCCTGGCTACAAATTCACACAGGGGTTCGTTTAAAGCCTGTGCACTTGCCTTCACATGGAGGGAAGAAGGAAGTTATTGCCCAGATCATTCAACATTTTCTTTTTTTCCTTAAAAACTTTTTTCTTTTCATAGAGATGGGGGGGGGGGTCTGGCCACGTTCCCCATGCTGGTCTTGAACCCTTGGCCTCAATCAATCCTCCCACCTCAGCCTTTCAAAGTGCTGAGATTACAGGTGTGAACCACCACACCTGGCTCCAATTCAACAATTTCCCCACTCCCAGCACTAACGTGTTAACACAGGTCAGGGGCAGCAGCCGCCTTGCCCAGTGGTTCCCTCATCCCCAGGGAAGGGACACGCCCTGCCACAGCCCTTGCAGAAGTTGTGCCCTCTGACCCTGTGTTGTGGACACATGGCTGTGGCCAACTGGACCAAAGGTAGCCAAGAAACAGGCTGGACAATAACCTCCACTTTGGCCGGGCAGGTGGAGCCAGGCCAGGAACTTAACTGAGGCAATGCCTGGAGAGGAAGGAAGTTTGCAGTGGAGCTGGTGGTTTCAGGGAAGGGCAAGATGCAGAGAGAGCTCAGAAGCCACGAGGAAGCAGAGACCACAAACCCAGGTTTACTGAGTACTGACCCTGGGCTGGGCACTTGGCCTAAAGGGGCTCTCAGACAGTGGTTCTCAAAATGGGATGCCCGGGCCAGCAGCACAGCAGTGCCTGAGAGCTTGTTAGAAATTCGGATTCCCGCTCGGTGCCTGTGGCTCAAGCGGCTAAGGCACCAGCCACATACACCTGAGCTGGCGGGTTCGAATCCAGCCTGGGTCCACCAAACAACCATGACGGCGGCAACCCCAAAATAGCTGGGCGTTGTGGTAGGTGCCTGTAGTCCCAACTACTTGGGAGGCAGAGGCAGGAGAATCACTTGGAGGTTGCTGTGAGCTGTGATGTCATGGTACTCTACCCAGAACGATAGCTTGCGGCTTCGTCTCAAAAAATAAAAAAAAATTAAAAAAAGAAAGAAACGCAGATTCCCAGGCCTCACCCTGGACCTACTGAATCAGAATCTTGGGGGTAAGACCCCGAAAGTTGGTGTTTTCACAAGCCCTCCCGGGCATCCTGACACACACCAAGGTTTGAGAATCACTGAACCGGATGCCTTTGGGGGTAAAATCAGCCTTTCCTGAGTACAGGCAGCCTGAGCTGCAAAGCCAGAGGCTCCCTGGACCCTCCAACCCCCACACAGTGAGGGTGGAGGGTGGCGGTCCCTTGAGATGCGATGTTGGCCTCTGAGTGGTAGAACAGCCATAACCTGCACCAGGAAGGGCTAAAAAAAAACGCTGTACCCAAGACAGGTGTGAATGTGATCAGCCTCCAGGGCCGGGCAGGTTTCTGGCAAAGACTAGAGCTCTGATATGCCGAAGTCCAGAAGAGCAGAGAGAAGAAATACAAGTGGAAAAATAAAGGTCTGTCCGCAATGACTCCCCCTCATTCTCTCTGTGAGCCCCGTCTAGGTGGGCCTGGAGGAAAGCCCTTGCCCTGGGCTCAGCAGGGAGAAAGTGGGGGCTGGCACACAGCTGCCCCTTCTGCCCAGAACGCCCCACAGGGAACTTACTGCTCAGCCCGTGGCTTCTGGTTGATGTCGGGGAGGATGTGAACTTCGTGGAATCCCAGTCGGAACTTGCTCAGCAGAGAAATGATCCTGGAGGACAGATGGAGGTTTTGTAAAATGTAAGCATTCATTCAGTTCATTTTTATTGAGTGCCTGCACAGCAGTGAGCAAAGCCAATCAAACCCTGCCCTCATGGACCTGCCATTCTAACATGGGGGTGGGGCAGACAACACACAAATACCAATAAAGTAGGTCAAAGGATGTCAAATGACATGGAAAAATACCTGACCGGGATCTCCCAAGTATCTGGTGACCATTTCTGTGCTCATGCACCTCAAATTTTAATGTGTAGCCAGATCTTCTGGGGATCTTGTAACCATGAGGATGCTGATTCAGTGGGGGCCGGGGATTCTCCATTCTAACACACTCCCAGGGGATGCCCTGCTACCGGACCGCCGGTGGCCGAGGAAACAAAGATACACCCAAAAACTAAGTGCAGAATTGGGAGTAGCAGCAAGTCAGATGCCATTGACTTTGGGCCTAAGAGGGAAGAAAAACCAACTGTGGTTTGTAGGAAACCACAGGAAACACTTCTCAGAGGAGATGGCAACCCAGGTGGATGTGGAGGGGGTGAAATTGTTAAAGGACAAAGGGCGTGGGGCAGGGAAATGTCCACACTGGCATCACCTAAGGAGCTTTCAAAACAATACCCCCAGCCAGGCTTGGTGGCTCATGCCTATAATCCTAGCACTCTGGGAGGCTGAGGCAGGTGGATTGCTTGAGCTCAGGGGTTTGAGACCAACCTGAGCAAGAGTGAGACCTCATTTCTACTAAAATTAGAAAAAAACTATCCAGGCATTGTGGTAGGTGCCTATAGTCTAGTTATTCTGCAGGCTGAGGCAGGAGGATTGCTTGAGCCCAGGAATTTGAGGACGCTGTGAGCTATGGTGATGCCAGGGCACTGTACTCAGGGCAACAGAATGAGACTGTCTTAAAAAAAAAAAAAAAAAAGAAAACAATATCCCCACCTGGGCCCCAGCCCACCCATTGAGTCATGGACAGGACATGGTTTTGGTAATGGCCAGGTGATTTGAGGTGCTCGCCTGATTAAGAGCCACCTGACTGGTCGGTGGGGAGGAGTCTGAATGAGTGATGGCATGGGAGGCACAGGGGTAGAGCAGGAACAGCAAAGAGCTGGCTGGGATGGCACAGGGGAGCGTGCTGGGGAAAGAAAGGAGGGGATGTCAAACCTGAATGACCAGGCTGGGGCCCTGCAATCAAGCCACTGCTGGTTCCTGGCCTTGGGGACAAAAGGGGGCAGGGGTTGGCAGCCAGGGCAGTGCCTAGCAGGAGGTAGCACAGACCTGGCCCAGGGTCATGCAGAGAGCAGTGGATGCTGCCCATCCAGAGGCAGTTGGGAGGCAAAGGAGTTTTCATAACCTGCACACCAACGACTGGCTGGTATCTCCTGGAACTAAACTAAACCTACTGAGCTCAGCTTCCATTCAGGGCTGGAACAGGAAGCTGAGACAGCAAAGCTGCTTTTCTGGTTTATTAACTTTGGGGACATCACAGAGAAGCCAGGTGCTACTTTCCCCAAGCTGTTGGTCTTGTGAGATGGTATCTATGGGGGGAGAAGTTCTCAGCAGGGTGAGGATAAGGGATTGCTGAGTTGCCCTTAACTCACGTGGTTTACTAGAGAAGGGGGTTGTAGGGATGTAACCCTGGCTTAGAAATAGTGGCAAATGGTTCGGCACCTGTAGCTCAAGCGGCTAAGGCGCCAGCCACATACACTGAGGCTGGTGGTTCAATCCAGCCCAGGCCAGCCAAACGACAATGACAACTATAACCAAATAATAGCCGGGCATTGTGGTGGGTGCCTGTAGTCCCAGCTGCCTGGGAGGCTGAGGCAAGAGGATCACTTAATCCCAAGAGTTTGAGGTTGCTGTGAGCTATGACGCCTTGGAACCCTACCCAGGGTGACATAGTGAGACTGTCTCAAAAAAAAAAAAAAAAAAGAAAGAAAGAAAGAAAGAAATAGTGGCAAAGGCCATGGGGTCCCCTCCTTATCCTGACTCTGGGACCTCATAGCCAGGATTGTTGCATAGGACGCTAGAGACCAAGCAGGGGTTCCCAATTTGTTGCACAACTTGGGGCAAACCGCCCCATCTATCTGCACGCTCCAGCAGACCCCCAGCCTATAGCCTTCAACTTCACCTGACCTTGCTCCAAAGCAGCAATTGCCCGAGTCCACCTGCTGACTCCTGTCACCTCCACACCTGTGTGCCACCTGCCTTGCCATTTGTCTCCTTTCCTGTTTAAATCAACTCACATTCTGATTTATGTACATTTCAAATGGAAATTTTCTATCATATTTTTAAACAGACCACCAGCCTCTCTTGCCAGCTTGAGGTGGCTAATGAAGCCCACGTAAATAACCCAGTGTCATTAAATTCTGGCCAGATGATGAGCCCGGGCCTGTCACTCTTGCTTGGAGGCAGAGATTAGCATAGGTTACTGAGCAGAAAGGCCAACTCCAATCCAAGGCCTTCTGCAGAATCAATTCCGGAACTGGAGGAGGATTAAGTCACTTCTTACCAAAAGATTCGGTGGTGTTTGCTGCCCCATCTCCAGATCACTAAAGTCATTTTTTGTCCCACCATAGCCTGCCTCATGTTCTCTGGGGATATTGTCCTAAAGGAGTCTGACCCCCACGTCATTTCTCAGGGAGAGGGGCCTTCCCCATCCTTCATTTCCTACAAGTTTCTCCTTGAGGAGATTTGCGACTTTAAAACTTAACACTGGACGGCACCTGTGGCTCAGTGGGTAGGGCGCCGGCCCCATATACTGAGGATGGCAGGTTCAAACCCGGCCCTGGCCAAACTGCAACAAAAACAGCCAGGTGTTGTGGCAGGTGCCTGTGGTCCCAGCTACTCGGGAGATTGAGGCAAGAGAATTGCCTAAGCCCAGGAGTTGGAGGTTGGCTGTTAGCTGTGTGACGCCAGGGCACTCTACCGAGGGCAGTAAAGTGAGACTATGTCTCTAAAAAAAAAAAAAATACCCCCCAAAACTTAACACCCTTCCCTGTCACAACAAAGAGCAGGGCATCTGTGTGTTATTGAAGTGGGCAGGAAACCAGAACAATTTCTGGAATGGAGAGAAACCTGTTCCTGCCCAGAGCCCCACTCACCACTGCTGTGGCCTGGGTTTGGGACAGTCCCAGGGCCGCCTGGGGTGGGAGGGGGAGGAGCAGCCTTGGGTAGAGCTGGGAGGAGCCCGGGGCTGTGCAGGCTTCTCCTGCCCCCACTTACGCCTTCCGCTCCTGGTCCATCCTATTGATCTGGCCCCCAACGAACACGCGGATCTTGCATTTCCTCCACCTCTTCTTGCGGCCCAGGAGGTAGGGGATGAGGAGGGTGAGGCCTGGCAAGCAGGGTCCCCAGGGGTCAAAAGGAGAACACTCTCAGGACAGAGCAGGACGTGGGTTCCAGCCCTGCTCTGCTGCTGGGAAGCCCCTTCCCCTCTCTGGACCTCAGTTTACACATCTGTATAACAAACACGCCCGACTAGACCCAAGTTGCACGTAGTGTTTTATGGAGTGGGGTTTATTTTGGCTTGTGCGATATTTTTAAATAAACAAACCGGCATTTAACAATTGGGGTGTTTCACGTGAAAACAGAGATTGCTGGCCTTGCTTGAAGATTGAAAATTTGGCCAATGGGTGGGAGCCCTCCTCCTTCCATACAGGCTGGGGGCAGCTGTCACACAGCACTGCAGATTCCCCTGTGCCTCAGTTTCCTTATTTACAAAAGAAGTTAGTAACAACAGTTCTTCCCAGGGGGTGCATTAAGTTATCCCCTAGCATAGGTTACTGAGCAGAAAGGCCAACTCCAATCCAAGGCCTTCTGCAGAATCAGTTCCGGAACTGGAGGAGGATTAAGTCACTCAGCATCAGGCATGTTGAAAGTGCCTGCACTAGCTGTCATTGAGAGGACACATTCTATTACAGCAGAGATGTTTTCTGTCTATGATGCTATCAAAGATGGGAACGATAGGGGCGGTGTGGGTAGGGTGCCAAATTGCAACAATAACAACAAAAAAATAGCCGGGCAGTGTGCTGGGCACCTGTAGTCTCAGCTACTCAGAAGGCTGAGGCAAGAGAATCGCTTAAGCCCAGTTGGAGGTTGCTGTGAGCTGTGACGCCACAGCACTCTACTGAGGGTGATAAAGTGAGCCTCTGTCCCTATTGAAAAAAAAAAGTGGGAACAATAAAGCTAAGAGTCATGTTTTAAAGAAAAATGCCCATCTGCCCCCTTGATTTCATGTGCCATGACTCCTGAGGGCTGCCCAGCCAGAAGGTTCTATCTCATGTTGACCTCAGATCCTCTCCTAAAATTCCCCATTTTATAATTAAAAAACCAGAGGCCTGGAAGAAGGGCTCAGCCAGGCTCCCCATGCTCACTGTTAGGCCTAAGGGACCCTATCCCCTTTGCTGGGCTCTGGGTCCCACCAGAGGCCTCGCTGAGAGCAGGCAGGAAGGGGAGGCCAGGGGAGGCAGAGGATGACGGACAGCCTGTGGGGAGAGCACACTGACCTCCATCATCAAACAGCCAATAGATGTCAATGGTCTTCTTGCCCTGCTCCGACTGGAAGATGGTGCTGGCCTGCTCCTCCCGCACCAGGGCCTCAGGGTCCACTGCAGGAGGGGAGGGGCAGGTCAGAGCAGGCCAGCTGCTCTGTGAGGTGAACTTACCATTCATCCCCAGGGCCAGAAGCACCCTCCTGCAGGGCTGCTCCGGGTAGGCCTGGCCTGAGCACTGGTAGTGCCTTTCTGACGCTGGGGCTCGTGGACAGGTAGAACAGGAGCTGAGCCTGGCTGCGCAGTGCTGGGACATGGCCCTGCCTTGCTCCCAGCTCCTCTCTCCCGGGATATAGGGGGGCACTGGAAGTGGGAGGAGCCCTCAGGGCAGCCCATCCTAGGGAAGCACTTGCTCCATTCTCTTCAACACTCCCCTGCACCCTTCAGAAGCGCCACAGGATGCCCTCAAGCTGGCAGCGCAGGTCCCCTGCCTCCCAGGTCATTGGTGGGAGACGAGAAGGAAGCAGAACCCCTTTCTAGCCCTCCCTGTCCAGAACACTTGGGTATGGCCAGAGGGGCCTTGGAAGGGGCCAAACAGAGGCCCCAGAGCCCTCTGGGTGGGTTCCCATGACACCCTGACGCATTCCCCACCAGGTGTAGCCATCTCTGACATGGGCCATTTCTCTCCAGTTACCCAACCTGTTACTCAGGTGCCACTGTCACTTGGAAAAACTGCCCTTAACCAAGTTCCTAGTTGGCCAACCACTAGCCCTGGGCCTCTGAGTGGGGGACTGACGTGCACCGCAGACAGACGGCCTGGCTCCGTTGGCACTGGAGTCCTTGCTGTCCTCTGCTGGGTCAAACACGGGGTTAACTGCAAAAGAGAGGGGAAGTTTCCATTCACAGGCCTAACTTACCTGGAGGCTCCCCTAACACTAGCATGAAGGTCCCGGCCCACTGCACTGGGAGCCCTGGGAGCCTCTGACCTACCACCTGCCCAGGCTCCTTGTGCTGTGGCCCCACTGGGCTGCCTCCTGCTAATTTTCCCATCAGGGTCATGGAAGTGGGTACTCCCTGACTTGGGAACACTCTTTCCCCAGCTCTAACCTCCTTACTAAAGACTCCCTCCTCTCCTAGGAGAGGTCTTCCCTATCACTGCCCCTGTGTCCATATCCTCAGGACATGATCACAATCTGAGACGGCTTACAGGTCCACTTAAGTCTCTACTTTTGCCACTGGAATGTCAGCTCCTCGAGGGCAGAGACCCGGGAGCCTACAGCAGCGTAGTCAGGAGATGCAGTAAATATTTACTGCTCTGTAAATGTTGGTTGCATAAATATTTATTCTTTGACCACTGTGTGCCAGGCACACCCTCAGCGCGGATGAATAGACCTGGCTCCTGCCTGCAAGACAAGCAGAGTCCAACCTCCCATCTCCCCATTTTTTGCATGTTATTTCTTTTGTACCTCTGAATATCACCAATTCAGAGTCTGTGTAGTCATATGCTTTAAAATGTAAAACACATCCCTACACGGTGCCCAGAGATGGTCTTCCAGACCCAAACGTCCAGCTTCCACGACCTGCATGCATTTTCACATCCGGCATCTTTATGTGAGCACCTCCTCTTCCTTCTTTCCCTATTTTCTCTCTATTAGATCCTTTGCACACCCCAGTTGTGATTTGGGGAGCTCTGAGTTCCAGTTCTGGTTCTGCTCTGAACCGCAAGCATGACCTTGAAGTAGTCACTGCCCCTTTGGGGGCCCTGGTTTCTCCATTTGGAAACCCAGTAGGCTCAAAGGGGCCATCAAGGGCTGACTTTCTATGAGTCTATGACCTTCTATTCCTTACTGTTTTCCCTTTCTTCCCTCCACACTTAAAAAATGGGGTTCTAGGCTTGGCGCCTGTAGCACAGAGGTTATGGTGCCAGCCACATACCCTGAGGCTGGTAGGTTCAAACCTGGCCCAGGTCAGCTAAACAACAATGACAACTGCAATCAAAAAATGGCTGGGCATTGTGGTGGGCACCTGTGGTCCCAGCTACCTGGGAGGCTGAGGCAAGAGAATCACTTAAGCCCAAGAGTATGAGCTGTGACGCCATAGCACTCTACAGAGGGCAACATAGACTCGGTCTCAAAAAATAAAAGGGGGGGTGTTCTAGAACCTCCTGGGCGCTGAGCAGGCAGGGTGCGTACTCACTGTGTGCCTGCATCACCTCTGAGACGTTGAGCCCTTCCCGCATCCTCATGATACACACACCATAGTTGAAGTCAAAGGCATCGCTGGAAAGAGAGGGTGGAGTCCAGCTTCTCCCCAGCTCTGGCCAGGAGAAGACCTGGCTCCCAGGAGGCTAGGTATCTAGAGCTGGCCTGCCTCCTTCCATATCATTCTCTTTCTCTGGGCCTCAGTTTCCCCATCTGCATAGCATGTAGGCAGAACTGGAGAGAACCCAGGCCTCCTCCAGCCCCACGGTGTGTGGCGCTGTGGATCCTGTGGACCTGGCACTCAGGGGGAAACCAAGTCAGCCAGCCCTCCTGATACACTTGGCCAATCCTCGCAACTCTGCCCACAGAGGTGGGGATGGTAATTATTATCTCCATTTTGCAGATGCAAAAATTGAGTTTTGGGGAGTCACTTGGCCTGTGACCACACCGCTAAGGAAGTGACTGGCTGGGATCAGAATGATATAGCTGAGACTACAAATCAAAGGACAGACATATGGCATGTCCTGCAGATTCCTGCCCCCAAAGCATATTTACTACCTGATGGCCACAGTGCCCAAGAGCCCACTCTAAGGCTGGGCTTGGTGGCTCATGCCTGTAATCCTAATACTCTAGGAGGCCAAGGCAGGTGGATTGCCTGAGCTCAGGAGTTCAAGACTAGTCTGAGCAAGAGCCAGATATTGTCTCTAAAAATAGTCAGGTGTTGTGGTAAGTACCTATAGTCCCAGCTACTTGGGAAGCTTTGGGAAGAGAATTGGTTGAACCTGAGTTAGAGGTTGCTGTGAGATGATGCCACAGCACTCTACCGAGGGTGACAAAACAAGACGGTCTCAAAAAAAAAAAAAAAAAAAAGGTGCACTGTAAGGGTTCGAGTCGACTGCTCTGCCTGAATTCCTTTCATTACACATGTCTGGGACAGGGACCTTGCAGGCCCTGCACTGTGAAGTCTTGGAATGTTGGGGCTGGAGGGGGCCTGGAGACCAGGGGTCTCACTACCTGTTGTTATCCTGTTAGAGGCAGTGGAGATGGCTGCTCTGAACCCCACAGCTGGTTAATAACAGACC
>CAUYQV010190131.1:0-11577 GCA_963574575.1 Galagoides demidoff | reverse complement strand
TTGTTATTATTAAAGTTTAACATTATAAAATTAACAAAAATAATATAAAATTCTTATCCTGGTGAAAATAGCCACATGGCAGCCGAAAACAAAAACCGTATATTCCCTTCCTGTTGTCCGGCCTTTCTCTAGCTTGTCATGCATTTTTACCAAAAATTGGGACTTTTTAAAAAGGCCAAGGACATGGGACAAATTGTTAAAAATCAGGACTGTCCGGCCAAAAGCAGGACGTCTGGTCACCTTACTGTAAATAGCACTTCACATAAATGCCAAAGGTAACCAGCAACACTTCAAAAGATCCGAGGAATTATTTTTTATCAAACATTCTTGATTTAATTGGTAATTCTTGCCCTACATATTTTCTACTCAAACTATTTAAAGCATCTCTCTCATGATATTTGAAACAGATATTTCCTGAAATAGGTAGATCTCTGAAATTTGTGCTTCTTTTACCAGAGACTTCAAATTGACGATCCACAAGTTGAATCTGGCAAGAAGGTGTGTTTTTCTTGACCTATGTGAAATTTTGAATTGGAAATCAACATTTATGAATTGCTAGAGGTCTCATAAAAATCTGGCTTTCCAGCTACTTCTTGTAAGTTAAACAGCAAGGCACCAATTCCCTATGAAAGCAATGAGGTGTAGCCCCCAGATGGAAGCTTAACACTGTGGTTTATCTCAGCCCCACCTCTGTATTGCCTGGCACCCAAGGCATTCCATGTATTAAAGTTACCTGTCTGGATCTTGAGAAAATTTTTTTCAGGCTACATTCACTCAGCCGCCCTAGCTACCAGAACAAGAAACCAGCACTAACTTGTAATCATTTTCAAACGAAGATACAGGTTCCTAATAAAATTTAGATATGTTTGCTCTTTAATTAATTAACTAATTCATTCATTCATACAAATGTTTCCTGAGTGCCTAATACATGTAGAGCATTGTTTTAGGTAATGAGTATTATGACATTGAAATAACATACAAACTCTGTGTCTTCTCAACTCTTATATACTAATTGAAGGATACAGAAAAAAGTAACAAAGGGGAAAAGTAAAATTTAATATGCTAGATGATGTTCACTAACGTCGGGTAATATAAAACAAGTAAGAAGTGCGTCTGGGGCGTGAAGAGTGAACACAGTATGGAATGGCTGTTATAGGAAAGTCTCATTGGAAAGATATTTTAGAAAAGATCCCAAGGAGCTGAGGGAGTAAGTTATGCAGATATTTGAGAAATGAACCTTCTAGGCAGAGAGAAAGGCATCTGTCCAGTGTATTCAAAGACCACAAAGCACTAGAGCAGGTTACATGGGGAGGGGACAATAGGATACAATGTCAAATAAGGTACAAATAAGAGTGTACAAATAAGAGTGTGACCATGTAGGGCAGTGATTATCAATCCATGCCCTCGTACACTGGTATGCCGTGAGAGGATCTTAGGTGTGCCACAACAATTTTTTAAGATCATTAATTAAATTATTTTCGAAAGAGGTTGAAAGCACAGTAAGTATATAGTTTTCACTTTTTTTTGTTAATCAATATAATTTAAGTGTGCCACAGAAGTTTAAGTATAGGTTCAATAAGATTTATAGATAAAAAAGGTTCATAAGATAAAAAAGATTGAAAGTCACTGATGTAGAGCTGGGTCGGCCACTGTGAGGAGTGTGATTTTGAGTGAGATGGGAAGCCAGGTTTGAGCAGAAGAGAGACATGATCTGACATAAGTTTTAACGGCTCTCTTTGAGCACTGTGCAGAGAACACACCATAGAGAGACGCCAGTTGGGAGGCTACAGTGAACACCCAGATGGAGTTGATGCTCCTAAGCCAAAGATGGTGGCAGTAAAGGTGCTTAAATTTTATTGGTATTTTAAGGGTAGTGCCAACGAGACTGCCAATGAATTAGATGTCTGTGGATCAGGGAAAATGACTAGATTGGAGATAAGAGTGTAAATCTCCCCTATAACAATAGTATGCCAGGCTCAGAGACTGGGTGAGATCACGAAAGAGTATCCATTATTCAAAGACCAAAGACAAGGCAGAGGATTTAACAATAGAAATGGAGAAGGAACGTCCACTGCACGATTCTGAAGCTTTTCAACTGATACCACGTTTAAACCAGAATGATGCTACAACAACCTTGTATCACAGATGGTTAAAAATGTGAGATAACTTAAAATATCACCACCCAAACATGGAAACTGAGAACTTGAAGGCTGAAAGGAACTGACTCTTAAAAAATCACACAGCAGGCCTAGCGCAGTGGATCACTCCTATAATTGTAGCACTCTGGGAGGCCGAGGCAGGTGGACTGCCTGACCTCACAGGTTTGAGACCAGCCTGAGTTAGAGCCAAAAAAATAGCCAGGAGTTGTGGCGGGCGCCTGTGGTCCCAGCTACTCAGGAGGCTAAGGCAACAGGATTACTTAAGCCCAAGAGTTTGAGATTGCTGTAAACTGTGATGCCACAGCACTCTACCAAGTGCAGATTTGAATATAGGGTCTGGTGCACCTGACTTCTGACCTATTCTTTGGCCTATATAATCTGCCTCTCTTGCTAACATTTAAATAGCAACCATACCCTACAGAAAAGGGATTCTCTAACCTACACTACAAAATATTCACTGAATATTTATCAAATGAATGCAAAGTATGACCAGTTCATAAATTATAAGTTTGTCTCAACACCAGTAAGTTCCAATGGAGTGGAACCTGCAGGCTGTGGAATCAAGCTTTTCCAGTTCATGTTTTCACTCTGCCACTAACTAAGCACATGACTTGAACAAGTTATTTAATCATTTGGTGTCTCAGTTTGATCATCCCTAAAATGGGCATAAAAGCAGTTACCTGTGCATAGAGCTGAGATTAAATAAAATGATGTATGAAAAATGCTGGCCACAGTGTATAAAGCAATGCACAATCAGGGCTAGCAATTATTAATCATCGTTATTAGACCCCCTGCTAAATGTGGGCGATCCCCTTGCCCTTTTCAGTATTTACTATTAAACAGAATTGCTAGAAAACTAAAAGGGAGAACCTGGGGAGACCCACATCATGGCCATTCCACACGCACACTCCCACAGCAACTCTGCATCGGAAGTGCACAATTTACATATTCTAAATCTCAGAAGTTAGAAAATGGTTGAATGCAGTTATATATTTTGAGGGGAAAATGAAAAAATACAGATTAATCATTACCTTTCCTCAAGAACCTTATGAAGTACCATACACATTTTACATAGCCGTCAAGAGAAATCTGAAAAGCATATAAAAACCAACTGCAATGAAAGTATAGAGAAATGTATGGTTTGGAATAAAGCACTATCGGAAGTTCATATGGATTTAGATATGGAAAGGATATCAGGAAATTCTGAACAAAGAATGCTATACAAACTCTTCCCTGATCTCAAACATCTAGTCTAAAGCCTTCCCCATGAAAGAGTTGCCACTTTTTTTTTATTTGACCCTTGTAATAACACACTGCATTTTTTTTTTTTTTTTTTGACGGAGCCTCAAGCGATTCCCCTGGGTAGAGTGCCATGGCATCACAGCTCATAGCAACCTCCAACTCCTGGGCTCAAGCGAGTCTCCTGCCTTTGCCTCCCAAGTAGCTGGGACCACAGGCGCCTGCCACAACACCCGGCCATTTTTTGGTTGCAGCCATCATTGTTGTTTGGCGGGCCGGGCTGGGGATTCAAACCCGCCACCTTAGGTGTACATGGCTGGCGCCTTAGCCGATTGAGCCACAGGTGCCGAGCCTCATTTTTTTTTTTAGACAGGGTCTCACTCTGTTGCCCTTGGTAGAGTGCCATGGTGTTACAGCTCACATCAACCTCTCACTCTTGGGCTTAAGCGATTTTCTTGCCTCAGCCTCCTGAGTAGCTGGGACTACAGGCACCTGCCACAATGCTGGGCTATTTTTTGTTGCAGTTTGGCTGGGTCCAGGTTCAAACCCATCACCCTCAGTATATGGGGACAGCGCCCTAGCCACTGAGCCACAGGCGCCACCCAATTATTTGTTAATTTATCTCTCCAAACACCAAGCATTCCTTAGAACAAGGATTAGATTATCATTCTTATAAGACCATTGTTACCAAAGATTTTTTAAATGTAATTTGGTCACACCTCATCGTTAGGAACATGCTTCTCTTTCCATGAAACACAGGATTGTGGCAAGAGGGAAACCCCTTCTGCACCATATGGCCAGTTCACATTCTGGGTGCCTTACAGCATGAGCTCCAGACCCAGATCCTGGAGCTAAGCCACAGGATGGAATCCTCATTCCCTCACTCACCGGCCACACCCCTGTGAGGCAAATATTGTCCCAGAATAGTAAAAAGAGCAAAGCCTGCCAGATAAAGCAGATTAAAATTTAGAAAGAAATAATAAATTATAAGAATGATTTACTGCATAGGAGACACTCAACAAATATTCACAATTATCTATCTTGTAATAATTAAAAAGCTGCAAAAATAAAAAAGAATTCTAGAATATCTCAAGGCTATAATTTTGAGCTCCCAAGGTCTTTAAATCATAAAGATGTTTAAGGATAATAAGCTTGGCATTCTGGGGAAAATAAATTTTGATGGATTTTAATCCTACCTGGAAATTGGAGAGCATGCCCAGGATGGCTTAGTCATCTGAGTGATCCCTCCTCTTACCACTACTGCTCTTTTGCAAGCCCATGAATTTATATTTTAAGTGCATGTCAAGGAAGATTACGTAACTAACCTAGGAAAAAACTTAATGTCTATATCAAATTCTAGTCCCAAACTGAAATTATATAAGAAGAAAATAAACTTTCATGTCTCTAGGGCACATGGAATATATAACCCCCAAAGCTCAAAAGGAGTAATTGATAAGCCAACACTTTGCTCATGGATCAAGCAATCACATCTCCGGAAGCAGTTTCCTCTGGAATTGCTAAGCCTGACACAGCCACAGATGGGTGAGGAGGACATCTGACGGAGGCAGGCGGGAACAGGGGGACTCCTTTGCAGTCTCACTGTCATCCCTTCCATTGCCAGTCTGTCTCCAATCTAGTCCTCCATTCCAGGGAACCAGTGTTTGAGTAACTCTGAACTAGAGACACTGTCTTTAAAGATGTCCTTCCCTTCTCTTAAGCAAAATACCAGTGTGCAGGAGTAAACAGTGAAATATGCTTCAGAATGCCTTATCGTGGTAAGCCAGTTGTCTTTGCACATGGGGGGAGAAGTTAATTAACAGACTATTTTTATTACATTAGTCCTTTCCACAGAATCCGTTTTCTTATATTTGACTAAACTAACAGGCAAATTAATAATGTACCGTTATTCTTAATTTTGGCTTTTTGGAGGCAGAACTAAAAGATGATTTTTAAATGTGTATGCTGTCATGTATTGTTAAAAAATATGATGGAATAGTAATGATCGCCCAATAAAGTCTATAAACATGCTGTTTTCTGGTGAATTTAAAAAAGGGAGGATGAGACTGACAATCAACAATGTCGATCATCATTTCCTTGGAAATTAAAGGGTGAGTATGCAGGGTCGGGATTTCTAATTAAAATACTTTAGTACATCGTGTATGTGTATGTGTCTATACAAAATGTATCACATACAGCATATTTAGTGTTCAGATTCCTCATACGATTGCGGGAAATTTTAGTTTGTGAAGAGTGACTGGCCCAATAATCTAAGCCACAAAATGTAACTCTTTAAAAGTGGGAAAGCCAACACCCAGTCTCTGTGACTGTCCCTCCTCGTGAATAGCTATGGTATCTAACTAGTAAACCCTACAAGTTAATAATTTTTAGCTGACTTAATAACCTGTCTTTCACAGTCTCGCTGTACATAATTTCTAACCCTTTTAATCTGTTTAATTCCATTCATGCATTTCAAAAAACTAGATGAGATTGTGGTTCCCTCACACACACACATGCTACTATGAAACATCATGTCAAGAGCTAAAGGTTTAACCTAATTAAAGAAAGTTGAAGGGCTATCTAGTCCTTTCACAGAAATAAGGTTTTTCCTTTCCAGAATGGAATTCATTTAAATGAATATATTCTGTAAGAAGAGGAAAATATAAAGGCATTCACTGGTCTTTTTGGAAGGTAAGTCAGTAAGCTTCTGAGTTCTGATGACATTGATATGTGGAGTGATGATTACATAAAAACCATAAAAATTTTATATCCTATGCATTGTTATTAACAATTAAAGATGAAACAAGTAAAGGAAGAGATGCAACTTTGATGTGATTAAAGAAATATTTATCAAAATCCAAATTGGGTCCACACCTGCAGTGCATCTTACAAGGAGACATGTGAAATTTACTAGGTGTAGAATTTAAATGTCTTAACACAATAACTAAGAAAATGCCGTGAAAGGCTATATTGACCAGTTTGATGAAACATTTCAAATTGTATATAAAACCAGCACATTGTACCCCATGATTGCACTAATGTACACAGCAATGATTTAATAAAAAAAAAAAAGGTAAAAGCAAAATCCACAATTTAGGTTATGTCCACTACATGCAGATTTTTATATAATATTATGTTGAAGTAGGTTTCATATACATAACCTCAATGCATAATGTTAGAATACATAATATTTATATCAACATGATCATTTCAAATGCCACCTCATTTTAAAATACCAACTTTGTCTAAAAGCAGTTTTCTTACCTAATTGGTTCACTCCCTATGGATTGGGTCAAAGTGTAAATGAAACCAAATCAAATATGTAAAACTGATCCGAAATCTTGGTCAACTAGATAATAATAAGAGAATTAATCAGTTATTATAGTGATAAAGAAAAGCAAAATTCTCAAAATACTAAAATGTAGTTTGGGATCAACATTTGTCAAATTTTATTGTCAAAAATAAAAAAAAAAATACCAGAATATTGCCAAAGGGAAAAAGCCATAGACATACCTTGTTACATAAAGTTCCTATCACAGGCCATACATCCAACACAGCACCCTTCAAGTGTGCGAATGAAAACCCAGAATATGTCAGACCCGTCACACAGACAAGGGCCTGGGTGTCTTGTGAGTCCAATGGCCTTGGCATAAACTGTGTTCCACATTAGCAAGTGTTTGATACATAGTTATGATCCCCTTTCCCACCATGCTCTGGGTTGCTACGTTCACCTTCATCCATACTGAAGGAACCCTGATCTCATTTCTCATCTCAGGAACAAGAGGTCACTTTTATATCAGAGAAGGCAAAGACTTTTATATCAGAGAAGTTGCCAAAGTAATGATTTCCTCAGTAATGAATAAAAAGGTGTTGTTAAATAATAACTATCAAATTGCAAGACTTTCAGAGCAACACTTTTCTAAGCAAATAAACTTTTGTATGTATCATAAAAAGGAGTCATATATATTTGATTTTCCACACTATCACAAGAAAATATACACAACCTATGTGTACTCTTTCTTATTACATGTGACTATGTACCAACATTTATGAAAAACACAGCTCGGCTTTAACTCATACCTCACTCCTCCTTTCTTTTTTAAACAGTGACCACTATCTCAAACAACAAAATGAACATGTAAAGGCTTTGTACTATACAGTGCTGTGCTATTTATTATTAGTAGTATTTGCTAAGTCTATTAAAGTAAAGGTACCAGAATAGAATTTGCTACGATGTGTACGGGGAGGCTGGGGGTGTCATGCTGGTGGTGATGGTGGCAGAGGATCACTGGGCAAGGGTTGGGCTAATTTCTAGGAAACCCTAGTGAAGCACTGAGAAATGAACAGCACCGACAGGGACAAAGGACCCGGCTGAAGCTGAGTCTGAGTATCATTATCAAGGTCTGTGCCAAGAAAGCTGATGTGGAGCAAGCGACAGGCCCGGGGCTCAAGGATGGTACAAGGTGGCAACAGAGTAATTGATTATACAAAGTAGGTAGGAAATAAGCCAATAACAGATCAGAGCAAAAGAAAAGTCACAGATGAAGAGTCACAGGCAAGAATTATATCTACCAGTTATGTATAATTTCATTCCACTGAATTTCTTCATAATCTGACTTATTTTAAGTTGGCCTAGGGTCAGTATCTTCTTAAAAGAAATCTATTCCTTAATTTCCCAGTGTATCTGTACACATTCTAGAACTGCCCATGTGGCATTGCTAAATAGATCAATTTATTCCCCACCTTCTGAGAAGAAACCTACAAAGCTAACAAATTGAATAATTCAAAATAGCACATGATCTGCAAATTTTCATATTTATGGCAACTTTTCACTTCTTTGTAACTTGTGAAATAAATTAAACATAAAGCCATTGTATCGAAATCATAAAGACCAATAAGCCTAATACAGATAAGAATGTTCAAAATATATAACTACTCATAGTGTGCGTGCCTAGGAATCTGTACCAGATTTAAGAAGTACTGTAGCAAAGTACAAAAGTATTTTCACTATTAACAGAAATTGGTACTTTCTTGTCTCTGTCCAGTCTACCTGATGCTTCAGGTACACTGAATAAAAATTTCAGAAATCCTAAATCTTCTTGTTAATATCTGTTCAGCCTAACTGGGTCCAGATATAAAAATGCTAAAGAATTACAGTGTGCACAATAACTTCAACATATGCCTTAAGCTAAGTTTAGTTAACCTCAAGAAACTATTAAGAATCATATATATTGCAATGAGTAGCTTTAAATTGGACTCCAGCAATATACTTGTTATCAGGTGACACCAGGTAATGAATGACCAAAGCTTAGATACTGACAATAAAATAACATTTCCTTGCCCTTTAATTCACCTTCTGATTTGAATCTGTGCTTCCTTCCATAGGTAGGCCCATAAAATTATTCTGAAATCCAGCCTACTTGGCTGACCCTGAAAATGTGAAGCCCTTCTGGGGATCAGACCCACCCTGTCACCCCTGCCCTTTCCTACTGGCTAGAATTTATCCTTAGATTCTCATCAGCCCAGATCCAACATGGTTCCCTAGCACCACCCACCTGACTCTACCCTGCCACAGAAGAAACCCACAGATGCCAGCACCCATCTAGACTGGTCTCAATTTCAGCTCACTTTCTGTGAGTTTATGATCTGGCTTTGGGGAGCACAGTCAATAAGTTGCCCCTAATCCCTAACCATTCCAAGTTAATGTCAGTCAGCCTCTAGGGTCCTAGCATGTTATCCACTCAAGATATTTTGAGAAAATTCAATAGCGTTAGACCAAATCTTGTAATGTAATTAATCGAGAACTTGACTATGAGAAGACATGTTATAAAAGTAAACAGCTTGAAAAATTTTTTTCAGTCACTTGGGAGGACTGCTGAAAATCAAATTTCAATAGATGCTATCCATTCCACACTATTTCACTTGTTGAATGGTAAGCTTTTTTTTTCCCCTTAAGTGGTAGTTGGCTTAAAGCCACCGTGCCCATTAGCTCCATAGCTGGTGAGAACCAGTGGAGATTGTTTGTCCTGCTTATCTAGAAATCCTGCCTTCCCCCAGCTATTCATTTGTGAATCAATGTTTTTTTCTTTTTTTATTCAACTATTGCAAAAGTCCCTTGTTTCAATGACAGAAAAGAATTTTCTAAATTCTGTTCAACCTTATACCTTTAAGCTAGAATTTATTAGGCTATTCTTACTCGGAAATCCATAAGGCTAAATCATACTGGAATTTAAAATTTAATGTGACAGTGGACTTTATAAAAAGTTCCACTCTATTAATAGTCTTTCCACATCTCTCAGGTTAGTTCACAGGATCAAGGAGAAAAACAATAGTGATTTTGACCAAAATGTGGCATAAGTATAAATCCTGGTTGTTGTTTTTTTTTCCACTTACTTTTGTAATTGAAATCACCAAATGGGTTAAATTCATCCACCTGCCCATCCAATCATTTATTCATCCATCTAACATTTCATGGCTACCTACCATGTTCTAGGCACATTGTACATACTTGCAAATAAAGCATGAACAGAACAAAACAAATATTTCTGGAGCTGCTTACAGTTGTCTGGAGTCAAAAAATAAGTGAACAAGTAGAATTTCCGGCACATCAGAAGGTGGTATGTGCTAAAAGAAAGACGCAACTGGAAAGGTGGTGAGAAAGGGCTGAGACGGGGCAGGTGACACCGCTGATATTTGATATTTGGTGATATTTACAGACAGGAGAGCAGAAGGTCTGAGCATCTGGGAGAGTAACATTCCAGGGGACGGATGGGCACAAGCCCCACGGCAGAACTGTGCCTGAGGATAGCAAGGAGGAGAAGAGGCTGCAGAGGACGGAAAGTGAGGAAAAGGACTCAAAGCTCAGGTCACAGGGCCTGGTGAGACTTTTGTTATCAAGCCCCATAGGCCAATACAGGCTTCGGCTTTTACTGTGAGTCATTCAGGAAACCACTGGAGGAGAAAAGCAGAAGAGGGGCGTGGCTGATTAAGTTTCCAAAAGATCTCATTGGCTGCTGTGTGAAGAAATGAATGCAGAGTGTCAGGGCTCACAGGCATCCAGCCTGGGCCACACCCATCAGCCTGAAATAAGAGGGGTGATGAGGAGCCGTTAAAGTACAGACGTATTGTATTTTGAGGATACAGCCAAACCTACTTATTGGTTTTCGCAACTAGTTTATGCACCTCTGTAATCCATTGTTGGCTGTCATCCCTGATGATTCAGCATCATGTCATTAAGCTTTTCTGCCTTGTAAGCATGGTCCTTTGCTTCCTCAAAGTCAAGGTCCTCCCAGTTATTCTCCACTTTAGCTCCTGAGAAACACCCACCTGGACCTTTTCATAACTTACTGAATCTATCAAAGTTTGAACTCCTAATAGGCCCTCTCTAAATAAAAGATTTTCTCTTTTTATCATTTCAAAAACCACATTTCTACTGAACATTCTGAGCTAACTATGGGTCCTTCTGGCTGTTGTGTTTCATTAGGTAGCCATGAATCTATGGTCATCCTTTCAGAGGATAATCTTGCCCAATAAAAAAATAATGACTTGTTCCTCCCATTTCTATTTCTTTTTCCTCTCCAGAAACAACCTCTGCTTTTTAGACACATGTTTCCCTAATTCTAAAAGGAATGAAATTTGATATTCTCCCCCTGATGGCTCTAAACTACCTCTGTCCATCTAACCCAGTCTGACATAACTACAACCATCATGCACCTGCTCGTCTTTACAGGGAGGCAGCAAACACTCACTGGTGTTCTCAGCAACTGCCTGGATACACTGTTTTTTAAATTAAATCATAGCTGTGTATATTAATGCAATCATGTGGTACAATGTGCTGGTTTTATATACAATTTGAAATATTTTCATCAAACTGGTTAACATAGCCTTCATGGCATTTTCTTAGTTATTGTGTTAAGATATTTATATTCTACATTTAGTAAATTTCACATGTACCCTAGTAAAATTACCCTCCCTCTGCCCATCCTCCCCCTTTCCTTCCCCTCTCTTTCCCTTTTCCCCATATTCTTGGGCTATAATTGGGTTATAGCTTTCATATGAAAGCCATAAATTAGTTTCATAGTAGGCCTGAGTACATTGGATACTTTCTCTTCCATTCTTGAGATAATCTTCTACTAGGAAGAATATGTTCCAGCTCCATCCATGTAAACATGAAAGTCTCCAT
>CAUYQV010190129.1:0-20134 GCA_963574575.1 Galagoides demidoff | reverse complement strand
TTCTTTTTTTTTTTTTGAGATGGAGCCTCAAGCTATCCCCCTGGGTAGAGTGCCATGGCATCACAGCTCATAGCAACCTCCAACTCCTGGGCTCAAGTGAGTCTCCTGCCTCCACCTCCCAAGTAGCTGGGACCACAGGCGCCCACCACAACACCTGGCCATTTTTTGGTTGCAGCCATCATTGTTGTTTGGCGGGCCCGGGCTGGGGATTCGAACCCGCCACCTTAGGTGTACGTGGCTGGCGCCTTAGCTGATTGAGCCACAGGTGCCAAGCCCATGGTTTTTAATATTACAAAGAGACTCAGTACATAACTTGACATTTTAAATTATAGCTATCCATTTAAAGCTGAAGCATTCCTAAAAGATTTTATTGTGTGTACTTTAGGGCACAAAATGAGGTTAGTCACCAAATCATACTAATAGATGAAGAAAATAACTGGACATCTATAGTAGAGAAGAGAAAATCATCTATTTCTGAAACATTTTTCGGGTCCTTGGGAGAAGAAGAACTTTGAATAATATTATTCCATCTTGATTTTTTTTTCTTTGGAAACAGTCTCACTGTGTCACCCTTGATAGAGTGCTGTGCATCACAGCTCACAGCAACCTCAAACTCTTGGGCTTAAGCTATTCTCTTGTCTCAGCCTCCCAAGTAGATGGGAATATAGGCACCCAACACAACACCTGGCTATTTTTTGTTATTGTTGTTGTTGTTGTTGCAATCGTCATTGTTTGGCAGGCCTGGGCAAGTTCAAACCCACCAGCCCTGATATATGTGGCCAGCACCCTAGCTGCTGAGCTAGAGGTGCCACCCAATCTTGATTTTTTTTTAACATTTTTTTTAACACTTTGGCATTATGTCAAAGGGCTATGGATTACCATGGTACAAAATCACCCTGGCCCAAAGCTATCTGTAAAGACTGCCTGAGACAGCATTAAAAATTGGTAAGTAGGTGTAGACAGAACATTATCCAGACTTCATTCTTATTTGTGGCAGTCTCACCCAAATCTGTATGAATTTGGATAAAATAAGTTTTCAGCTGTTAGTAATTCAACAAGGCTCAACATTACTGACTCCATAGTTAGTGACACGTTGAACAATGACAAGGACCCTGTCACGTTTTCCAGTTAAATGCCAACAACTCTGAGGACCTCTTGGATGTTCACGCCGCCCCTGCAGCCCATCCACTGGGAAAAGATGATGAGGAACAGCAGTGATGTTGGGATAGAGTTCTTGTTTTCAAAGGCTTCAAATTTTGCTTAGTTCAATCTATCCAGAAATGATGTCTGAAAATTCATTTATTATAATGCAAATGTCTAGCTTAGGACAGTGACTTTTTTAAAAGATGGAGGTGGTAATAATAATGCTTGGAGTCCCTACAAGCATCTCTCCTAGCCCTTAATGAAGGTATTTCTCACGGTTATCTCCTGGATTGCTGATTGCATTTTCTCCTCTGACAGTTTCAGAACTTGAACTATAACCTCAGTGTTACCATCTCCCTCAATCTCTCTTGTGTCTTGACCTTCCTTTTAGGTTATACCTGATACTTCCAATGCCTGTTGGCCTGTAGCATCTCTTTTTGACAAGCTCAAATTAAAACTAGTCTCCTTCTCTCTACCTTCAGACCACTTCTTCTCCTAACTTCCACAGTTGTGTTCACACGATGTCACTATTCCAATAACCCAGAGAATCTTCCGTTCTCCATCATCTCCCCAGGCCAATGTTACCAGGTTTTTCTGGTTCTTCCTCTACAATAAATACTTTTTTTTTTTTTAATGAATGACTTTCAAGATAGAGCCTTAGCATAACCAAGAATTTGTTCCAGCAGAATGATCCTATGATAACATTAGATTATTAGGACTTCTAACCACTTCTTGATTATTTTCCGTGGATAAAGATTTAACTTTGATGAGTTCTTCAGAATTGCAAGGAATATATGATTCCCCATTTCTCCCTTAGTCTTCCTCTTTCAGAATCAGTTCTTGTTCCCTAACACATATTGCAGACAGGGCCCACTACATAATGTGATGACACCTTGTGTAGTTTTAAGAATTCTCCATGAGAGACATTATTTGAAAGACTTATGATGAGAAACACCTTAATTTTTCAGGTTAATGTCTTTACTGACCCATTCTCTGGTTTAAGCCACCAGCTAATGTGAGATCATTTAATTTGCAATGGGTCTTCAGGAAGACATACTACTGGACTTGAGATCTATAATAGCACCTTGGTACGACAGCAATGTGTAGGTGGTGGCCTTTTAGGCTTATATATAACATTTATCTATTAAAAAAAAAAAGAGTATGAAGCTGCAGGTCAACAAAGATAATAGCAAAATTGACTAATTTCACTTACTCAACAATTAATTGTTGAATGCCTACTAATTTATGATAAGCATAGTGATGGATACAGCAATGATCTCAAACCAATTGTCCCTTGAAAGCTCACCGTCTCCTAGGAGAGATTATATATGTAAATGATTCATATAATTATATTTCAAGGGAGCAAATGATAAGCACCATGAGCTAAAGTACCATAGGAATGCAAAAGATGAGAAAATGATTTCTTGCTGGAAGAGTAGGTAAGACTTGAGCTAGCTATAATTCAAGTGCCCCTGAAAAGGTCTGCAATAGGTTCAAAAAAGTTGTGAAATACATCCAAAGAGTAAAGGAATTATGAACTTTATTCGACTTCTGCACTAATGGTTTATTTGTTAAGGTGGTCACAGGACCAATACAAGAAATACCTCTGGTGTGGAGAATTCACAACAGCCCTAACGCTATCTGGGATCCTGTAGCAAAATACATCCCAGTTATCTTGCTTATTTCATGAGCAAACAGTGGAGAAAGTGCCAGAGGCTCATTTGAATATCTTACATAAGTAAATATCAGTAAGTATTTGACCTCCAGAAACCATATTCATGATTAGTCTAAATATTTTCTGTACTAACAAGGAAATTGATTTCTTTTATCAAAGAGAGAACAGGAATAAATACCTAGAAGAAATTCAATAGCACAGCACTTTCTTCTTGATCTCATAACTTTCCTCTTGCTCTTTGGGCCACTTAGGGCTATTGCTGCAAATACAGCTTTATGCAGAGGCCCTTGGACGTTTCCAATGTCATGCAACTCTCAGACTTTACTCGGGAGTGAATAATGCCACATGACAGACTACGAGGACAAGCCCTGCACTTGGCTTCAGTGAACTCTGAGCAGTGGTCTCTCCAGATAGCATCCCTCTTCCAGAATCTATGCTCCTCATCTTTGAAACTGTAAGCTGAACACAAACACGGCATTCTACGGTCACAGCGAGGAAGGATGATGCATCTGGTTGAACTTGCACATGGCACAGAGCATGTCATTCTTATGGTTTACTACTCCTGCTGGCAAAACTCACTTCTTATATCTTAATAACATTTATTTTAAAAAACTGTCATGTTGCTTTATATGGCAAGTACCGATACCATCTGCTGAAGTAGGATATTTCTTGCAGCAGTTTCCACTGGGAGGTCTTCTCCTCCCTCTCTTTTACATTCTGAACTCTACAAGCTCCCCTCCCAGCAGCTGATTCAATTACTAACACTCTCCCCACAGCCATTCTCTCACTCTCCCTTAATCCCTTGAGTCCTCTCCCAGTCTACTTTTTTTTGGGAGAGTCCTCTCCCAACTCTTCTTTTTTTTTTTTTTTTTAATTTCCCTGTATATCTTCTTTAGGGCATTTGGACCATTATTTCAATAATACTCCTACTAATTCCCTGAACCTCTTTACCACTCTGGAATTTTTTTCTCATCCCCTTGTATTATAAAAGCCAACACCAGATGAATCCAACAATCTTAGTGTCTGTACCTGGACGGGTGAACATGGCTGTAAAAAGCCACCCAACAAGACTACTTGATTGCTGATTTAAAGCTGTTTCTTTTCTCCCCAGACTGCCTCCTCCCATACTCTGCTGCCCCTCTGCCAATACTCACATCACAGAGAGAAGAAAAACCATCCGGTGGAGATTGCCTCAGCTTCCTAAATCTGAACCTACACGCCCTTCTCTCCGTGATGGTAAAGAAGCTGCTCCTCCCTCTATTCAAGATGAATCCTTCCACTTGTGTTCCAAACTCCATCTACTTCTCCCTTCCTGGGAATCACACATCCTCCTTTTAATCACATACTTGATCTGTCTCTCCGTGTCTCTCTCTCCATCCTGCATGACTATCATCAGCTTTTTACCAAGCTTATATCTCTCTCTTTAAATAATCCATCCTCAAGCCTCTATCCCACTTCAGCCCTTGTCACCTTTTCCTCCTTCTTTCCCATCAATTTCCCATAGGACTTGTTGGTACTCGTTGGCTAAATGTCCTCCATCACTGCCTCGTCCTGGTAGCCACTGCAATTTGGCACCTACCTCTGCCACTGCACGGAGAGAGACTGGTCTGTGGTCCCCAGTGACCTCCGTGCTGCTGTACCCAGACGACACTTTCAGTCTTCGTAACTGACATCTTCAATGACATCTTGGTATCCTTTGAGATGTCAAAATCTTAGATAGCCACTTCCTCCTTCTTAAAGCTCTTTCTCCTGATTTCTCTTCCTCTTACCTCTCTGGTCATTCTGTCTCTTTTTGTGGGCTGGTTTCTCACATTCACTCTCTCCCCAGTATCTTATTCTAATGTAATAATAGTATATATCCTACTAATCCAGTGTTTTTATGTATGTCACACACACAGCTTCAATTGCCAGCCCTCCACAGGCGACTTGCATCTTTAAATAGTAAGCAGAGATCTTTGCTCTGAGCTCCAGATCATTATATACAACTGGCCACTGGGCATCTTCTCACTAAATGTTGCAAAATTACCTCCGCCTTAACAAGTCTGAAACCAAATAAACAATCCTGAGTGCCATAGTTGGTATCCTCCCAGGGTTCTCTATCTCAGAAAAAGGTAATTGTGCAATACTCCCTGTCCGGCACTGTGTGGGCACTTGGGATACATCAATGTGCAAAGCAAGACTCTCCAGCCCCTGGATCCTACATTCTAGTAAAGAGGACATTGTGTCCACCTGGAAGAAGGCAAGTGCCTCCTCCCACCTATTCACCTACATTTATCCTTGCAGTCCATAATCTATTCTCCACACTAGACCCAGAGAGAGAAAGAGGCGGGCACCACTGGATGACGAGAAAAGACAACCTAACATGATCCAAAAGTTGAATTAATTCAAGGATGCAGAGCCTGGAGCCAGAGCTGATCATGAGAACCATGGAGCCTAAGGATTGCCAGAGATTTGGGGAGGGCTTCAGACTTAGGGTGGCCGGGGGTTTGAGATCCTTTTATTAAGATTGCAAAGGTCAAGGAGAACATCATGGATATTTCAAGTACATGAGACTATCCTGTTTAAACTCCATGTATCATTTGACATTAGCAACACATGATGCATTTGTAAGGATGTGTCTACAGCTGCAGGAAATAGAGGCCATGCGTGCCTGCCAACCCCTCAGACAGAGGAGTGACTGCTGAAGCCAGAGCTAGAACTTACCTAAAAGCTAACGAATTAGTAATATCTGAATACAAGTATTAGGCAGCTCTGTCGAGAGACTTGTCAGAAGTGGAAATAACCAGGCTATTAACAACCTACTTACTAGTCAGGCTGCTAACAACCAGGTTACAGCAAAGCAGGAGATCATTTCAGAAGAAACCAAGTGAGAATTATTTTCTAACAGGTTGTACCCTTCTTCAAGATAGATTTTGCATCTTAAATATAGAGGTCAAGGATCAGAAAACTATACAGGGTGGCCATTCAGTTTGTGTGCAGTTTAAAATAGGATGCAACTTTAAATTGCACACGAACTTTATGGTCACCTGTATGCTGTGGCCCAAATTCAGTCTGCCGGCTTTTGTACATAAATTTTACTAGAATACAATCATCTTTATTAATTTCTATATTGTCTGCGCTGCTTCCTGCTACAACAGCACTGAGTAATTGCAACAAAGATCGTATGGTTCTCAAGCCCTAAAATATTGACCATCTGGCCCTTTACAGAAAAAGCTTGCCAAACTTTGATATAGTGTATCCATGTAAATTTTCATATATAAATATTTTTAAATCTGTATATTTAATCTGATAACCAAACTAAAATATAAATTTTCTAAATAAAATCATGTTTTATTCCTTTCATCAGAGCCCTTAGTGAAACCTGATATAATTGTACAGGCAGGAAATTGGCAGACAAAACCAAATAACCGTTGCTGTAATTCATGGTTACTCCAGAAAAAGTTGAAAAAGAAAACTTACATCAAAATAGAAAAAACAAAACAAAATAGAAAAAACATACCATGAAGGCTATGTTAACCAGTTTGATTGAAATGTTTCAAATGGTATATAAAACCAGCACATGGTACCCCATGCTTGCATTAATGTATGCAGCTATGATTTAAGAAAAAAGAAAAAAAATAGAAAAACAATTGTCAAGACTGTCTGTGTGACATTAAACAAAGGAAAGACAAGTTTCAAGGATATCAAGCTGATATGTTAGCACTGCAACATGTAATATAGATTGTAGAACCAAGAAATATTCATCAGATGACAGAGCTGGGAAGTATAAATTCATTCCTGCTTCTGTAAAAACGTAACAATAGTATATATATTACTAATCCAGTGCTTTTATTTATGTATATGAATGCAAATATGTCCTGTTCTCATTAGTGAATGCCAAATATCTAGACCAGCTCACACAGAGTCAGGAGTCAGTGGATAAACACTTCTTGAATAAATGAATGAATTAAACCACCTCAACAAAAATTACTCTGTACATAATTATGCAAACAACTACCTTTTAAAATTATGTATGCCTTACAAAGTCTATTTCTAAATCATCCAAATTTTAACAAATCTTTAACCCACACAATTGCATACTAATGGGGTGTAGGTGCCTGCCGAGACCTGCACATCTTGTTAAAATTTACAACTGGACATTATAGATCAGACACGGCCTGCTCCACATGGACTTCCTGGTGCACCTTTTAACACAACAACCACAAAGCCCCCAGCATCCTGGAGACAGGACGACATGGGAAGGGACATGGCACAGGCTGACACTGACCTGTGAGCTACTTCAAGCTGGTATTCCGTTGGGTGACTAATGCATGTCAAGTGACACTGCATTTCCCTCAGGATTTTAAAACACCGACCGAGCAAAGTCCTTGGAGTCCTGCAGCAGCTTGAGCTATATAAGTGCACAATTCGGAAACCATAGTCCTTGATTCCATAGTATTTATTTCTCCCACATTCATCCTTGTAAGTCCAGCTCCTTCAAGAAGTAACTCGTATTTTAACTTCTTCAGCCTTCCTTGATTACCCAGATAGAATAAATATCTCTGATTTATCTGAATTTCTGGCATGTGGCAGAGACTAACTGACCCCCAATATTTATTTTCTTCCTTGATCTTAGAAACAGAACCTTAAATTTTGGTTGGGCCAAAAGATAACAGCAACCCAGAATAAAGACGACATTTCCCAACCCCTCTCTATGGGAGACTAGGGGGTAAGTCGAGATGAAACATAGGAGGTGTTTCTGAGATGAAATTAGAAGGTGTTCTCCAAAGAATTGTCCTCTACCTCTTTCCCTCTTCCCTGCTGGAGCAGACCCAGAGGTGAAGGCTACACAAGGAGGGAGGCAGAGTAGCCAGAAAGAGGGAACCTGAACTTGTGAGGCTGCCCCGGCAGCCCTGCCCTGCTTACTCTCAGACTGCATTTAAGGAGCAAGGAATAAATTCTTACTAACTCACTGTGAACCTGAGTATTCTATTTGCAGCCGAAGATATTTTAACTATGGCATTCATCCCTTTCTACCCTCGACCGTGGTCATTTATACATATACATTCTAAAGTTGCTAAACTATAATCTCAGGAATTAAAAGTCCATGTTTAAGTCATTCAACAAATGGTTATGCCATCTGCCAGGGACATTATTTTTACCTTGAGGCAACTAATCCGTGCCTAGTCTATAGTAGGACAAGAGTAAGTACATGCATCTTGAGTGAATGAATGACTCACAGTAAATGGTTAGCAATAAATAAAAATTCCAATAAACATTTCGTATCTTTGATATACTTTTGAGGGGGGAAAATAACATGAGAAATTCTTTTTAAAAACCATACATTTAGGATTTTAGGGCTAACTAATGTAACTGTCCAGTTTATTTGCTTTAACAAAATAATAGCAACTCAGTGTGGCCACAGCAAATTATATCCTGCTGGTCAGAAACTTGGTGCCTTTTTTTTTTTTTAGGAATGGGATCCCACTATGTTGTCCAGTATCTCACTGCAACCTCCAACTGCTGGGCTCAAGCAATCTGCCCACCTCAGTCTCCCCACTAGCTACATTTTGTCGGTTTCAATCAGGACAAATTCAGAAGAAAAGTTTGACAAATTACAATTTACCAAGGTTCAATGACAAATGATTAAATACAGTGGGGTAGCCTAAAATGTTTGCAAACAGTGGTTCACAAAAAGCAAACAAAGGGAAAGCCAACATGGTCCAATGCAGGTACTTGCTGGACCAGATCATCGTGCGATCTGTGCAGAGACCCCACAGTCCCCACCTTCTTCAGCAGTCTCCCACCTGGTTTCCTCACATCCCCAGTTGTTCTTTTCCAATCTCTACATTGTAGCCTTAGTGATCTTTTCAAAATGCACAGTTGATGTGTCACCTCCCTGCTTAAAACCCTCCAGGAGAAGCTGGATGTGGTGGTGTGCACCTGTAATCCCAGCAACTCAGGAGGCTCAGGTGGAAAGATCACATGAGGCCAGGATTTCAAGTCCAGGCTGGTCAACACAGAGAGACCATATTGAAGAAAAAACAAAAACATCTTCCAGAGACTTGAGGGATGAGACTGGCCAGGTGCAGAAGACGATGCCTCTACGACTTCAGCGTGCACGGGAACCACGCTGGGTTCTCTGCCCAGTAGGTCTGGGGTGGGGTCTGAGATTCTTCATTCCTTTCCAGCTCCCAGGTAATTCTGATGCTGCTGGTCTGAGGACCACACTTTGAGTAACAGGCCCTGGAGACTCTCCTAAGGTCTGGCCCCGCCTGTTCTCAGCCTCACTGCCCAGCACTCAGGGGACCCATGGGCACAGCACTGCCCATGTTCCTGGCCTCGGCTCTCCCCAGCCCCACTCTGCCTGCAGCAGCCTCTCTCAGCTCCTGACCTGCCACATGGACACACCTCCCTTCACACACCAACTCAAGCCCCCATGGCTGGTTCTGCTCTTTCTTCTGCTCCTCAGTTTACAAGTGCGTGTGTGATTATTTGATTATGTTGATTATTCCCACTAGACTGTTGGCTCCACAGGGTCAGGGACCACGTGGGTTTTGCTTACTGCTGTGGCCCCAGCACTTACCAAGAGGCCTGTCACATAGTGGGTACCCCATAAATCTTAAAACAGTAAATCAATAAACTCTTCTAACTATGCCCTCCCACGGTCAAAAGAATCTTACAAACACAAGGAATTAAAAGTGACCAGTATGACAATAACAAGAGCAATAATAAAAATAAAACAGCTAACTCTGTTGAGCATTTCTGGGGCCCCAAGCACTCCTTTCCACCCTCATGTATGGACGTGCTCTGAATCCTCACAACAGCTCTGTTAGGTGGAGGTTAATCCTATACGAGGAATTTAAGATTCTTTGTCAGTAATCCAATAAAAATAATTCAACACAAAAGGTATAATCTAAAGCTACACTCAGTCACTCAGTTCCCTTTTCTGAAACCCAGTAGGGGACCAGAGATCCCACAGTCTCTAATTTGTCCTTAATTCTAGGCCATGGTTTTCAGAGCTTTCTGGAATATGCTCTTCATTGCTCCGCTCTGTTCCTGTGAAGACTAAGTTTTCACCCACTCAGTCACAGAGAGCCAGCCCAGATGCTCCTCCCCCTGTAACAGTCCACACCCTGGAGCCCTCAGGGTAAGAGGCTTCAAAGCCACCCATATCTCAGTACATCCGCCCCTTTGGGGGTAAGAAATGGAAGCAGAAGCCTCCATGCTTCTGTCCCTGCACCCATGTCAGAAATAGAGTATGGGGCACTGCCAACTCCCCACAGATGGCCAATAAGAGAGCTGTCTGGAAACGGCCTGTGATATTTCTCAACTTCTTTATAGAGTCCTCATTTCAAATGTCTTGAGGGGAGGGGGGAATATGGGAAGAGAGAGGGTATTTGGGGGGACCTCACCTAATGTGCATGATGCAATGGTACATTTCAAAACTATTAAGCAATGAGTATAATTGTGATGGATGTGTTACTTAGTTCAATGTAAACATTTCATATTGTATATTGAAGCAGTACCCTGAACCCCATACATGCATCAATGTACAGTGTTATGATTTAATAAAAAATAATTAATTTTTTTAAAAAAGAACTTTAATCTAATTTTCTAATAACAGTTCCATGGAACCTCTAATTACAAAAGTGTTTATTCTCTATCTTTTGGAGAAATGGAAAAATCATAAGAAAATAAGCCAATTATCAAGAATTAAGTTTATAAAATATTGGCAGAGGATGACTTGGAATATTGGGAAACAGAGTCTTTGACAATTTCTGTAGCTTAGAATATTCTGCTCTGAGAAGGGGACACCAGTGTTCTGTGCCTGCTTGTGAGCTTTGAAGGCTATGGATGCCATCCTGCTTTGTAAGAGAGCATAAGAAAGGTCATTTTGGTAGTAAGGATTTAAATAGGAAGCAAATTCAAGTTCACATCAATAATCTAACTTTAAAAAAATATTTACTGACCATTTCAAGATTTTGCCTACCATATGCCATCCTTCCCTGGAAGTGATAATATTCACCCAAGGATACTATTGAGAAAGAGACTAAATTCAGCCTCAGACATAGATATATGTTGGTATTTTTACTTCAAAGAGGATTCATTTAAATTACCACCAAAGATCAGGGAAACTGAAGGTAGCATATAAACTGTTCTGATTAGAATATTTTGAAATATAAAGATTAATTCTACCTTCATAATGTGAAATTATATCACAGATTTTATTAAACACCAAAATTATTGGGGGGTTTTTTTTTTGAGACAGAGTCTCACTATGTTACCCTCAATAGAGTGCTGTGGTGTCACAGCTCACAGAAACCTCAAACTCTTGGGCTTAAGTGATTCTCTTGCCTCAGCCTCCCAAGTAGCTGGGACTACAGGTGTATGTGGCCAGTGCCGTAACTACTGTGCTACAGGTGCTGAGCCAAAATTATTGTATTCTTAAATAAAATCATAAAATTATGTAGACTTAGTTAATATAGGATGGTTAGTCAACACTGTGTATAAAATTTTAGGTACACAAACATTACTAGCTGGAGGCCATCCTAATTCATATGCCTATCTGGTAGATTTAGTTAAAACTCTATTTACGTGTTTAAAGTTGATGATGTTACAAAGCCAAAATAGTCTTAAACCGAAATGAGTGTTCATGTTTATGGAAAAGATTGTATGCAAAACTATGGCAGAATTCAATGGCCATCTGTCCTACCACAAAATATTTGCTTATAATGCTAAAGACAATTAAAAAAGAAGATAACATTCAAAAATCAATGCTATGTATTGGTCTGAGGCAGCTTTAGCACCTGTTTACTCTTCTGTTTGGGCAGAGCAGGGAACAGCCTGCAAGGATATGAAGGTCACTGCTACTGATGTGTCCTGCACAGGGTAAGGAAGAGCCCTCTAAACTCTGTGGGGATATTATTCCATCACAAGGCAATATACTCACAGACCCAAAAAAAATGGAGACATTGAGATTCCACTTGCTACTCGATGTTTGGTTACCTCCTTCATGTTTACATGGATGGAACTGGAAAATGTTCTTCTTAGCAAAGTATCTCAGGAATGGAAGAAAAAGTATCCAATGTACACAGCCCTTTGATGAAACTAATCTATAGCTCTCAAACAAAAGTAGTTCCACTTTTAAGGTATCATATAATGAAAGAAAAATGAAAACATATGAATGCTATCTGGAAAGTGTCTAGTCACATGCTATGAAAAATAGAGACATGCACGGTTAGATACTTTCCAGAAAGCCTTGTATTCCCATACAAAAACCTGTATATTCATAACCGTCTAGTTCACATTAGCCAAGAAGTGAAAACCTAAATGTCCATAAGTTGATGGATGGATAAATGTGAGTGTCCATATAAGGGAATATTATTTGGCAACAATAAAGAATGAAGTACTGATACATACCAGGACATGGACGAACCTTCAATACTTTATGCCAAGTGAAAGAAGACAGTCACCAAACATTGGATGATTTGATTTATATTAAATGTCTAGAATAGACAAGTCCACAGAGACAGAAAGCAGATTAGCGTTTGCCTGGAGAAAGGATAGAGCAGGGATAATATGGACAAAAGGGCATAATATAATACTAATAGACCTAGTGGGGAAAATCAGCAAGTCCTGTCCAGACTCTTCTTAGCCTCCCTGTGTAGCATTCCTTCCTCCCTCTTCTGAGGTGGGGGTATCATGACCTACAATCTGATAAGGTAGATCAGGACCTCTTCTGAGGTGGGGGTATCATGACCTACAATCTGATAAGGTAGATCAGAGAATTTCTTTATGACCATCTCCAAACCAGAAAGGTAGGAGATTATTCTTGCCTTAGGGAGAAGAAGCAGAGAGTGAAAGGGAGGCAGGAGAAGGTCAGAAAGAGACAGAGGTCTGCTTCTGAGACCTAAATTGCCTCAACGTTATAACAAAAGACTATAAGAAGGGCTATAGCCAGCAACTATGGATGAAAAAAATAATAATAAAATATATATGTGTGTGTGCGTGTGTGTTTGGAGATATATATATATGTATAAATAACCACAATGTAAATTAAAAATAAAAATAATTAAAAGATAGAAAAAAAGATAAATACAGAAAAAAGAACACTTCCCAACTCATTATGAGGCCAGCATTACCCTAATATCAAACCAGATAAAACAATAAGAAAATGAAACTACAGAACAGTATCTCTTATGAACATAGACACGAAAGTCCCTAAAAAATATTAGTGAATTAAGTCCAGAAATATATAAAAATGATAATACTTCATGACCAAATGAGATATATTCTAGTAATGCAAGACTGGTTCAGCATTTGTGAATCAATGTCATCGATCATATTAACACTCTAAATAAAGTATTAGATAAGGAAGACCACAAGGTCATATCAATAGATGCAGAAGAAACATTGAACAATACTTCACAGCACTTCATGATTAAAAACTCTCAAAAAACAGAAATAGGAGGTAACTTCTTTATCCAGTAGATATATATGTAAAACACTTACAGCTAATATTATACTTAATTGTGAGAGACAGAACACTTTCTCTCCCAAAATTGAGAAAAAGACCAAGTTGTCCTCTCTCACCATTCCTATTCAACATCATACTAGAAGTCCTAGTTAGTGCAATAACACAAGATAAAGAAATAAGAATCACATGGATTAGAAATAAATAAATAAACTTGTCTTAAAGGTGACATAATTGTCTATGTTGAAAATCTCAAAGAAAATCCCAGATAATCCACAAAAATCTCCTGGAATTAATAAGTGAGTATAGCAAGGACTTGGGCTCAAGGGACAATAGTCAGTTGCTTTCCTATATATCAGATCAACAATTAATAATTGGAATATGAAATGTAAAAAAAAAATAGCACTTATAATAGCACCGTAAAGGAAAGAAAGACTTAGGTATACTGCATAACTCTAACAAAATACATACAAAATCCATATTCAAAAAATTTCAAAGCACTGATAAACATAAGAGATCTGATAAATAGATATTTCATGTTCATATACTGGAACATAATGTTGTTAAGATATTGGTTCTTCCCAAGTTAATGTACAGATTTAATACTATCCCAATCAAAATCCCAGGATGATAGTTACAAAAAAATGTATAAGGGTTCTGTAATGTATAAGGGAAGGCAAAGAACTTAGAATAGCCAACTCAGTACTGGAAAGAAAACATTAGAAGACTCAATATTACCTGACTTTAGATTTACTTTAATGCTACTTTAATAAGACAGCATGATATTGGTGAAAGATTAGACACATTCATCAATGGACTAGAACAGAGAGCATAGACTCTCAGGAACATAGTCAACTGATTTTTTACAAAGGTGGAAAGGCAATACATAAAGAAAGAATAATCTTCTCAACAAAATGGTGTGGAAACAATTGGACATTCATGACTTTCACATGTAAACAACTGGAACTGGGAGCACATGTGATGAGAATATTTAGTTCTAACTTAAAAGTGTGTATCTTGAGTAGTTTAGGGCAACTGACTTAGGAGGTTAACTTTTGAATTACAAATGTTTTGGGTCATGAGTTATGTCAATTATTATTTATTATGGGTCATGGGTTATGATGATGACTATTGTTTAATTGACTTTGGACCTGCATCCTTCTCCCAGTGGGGGATCTCAGAGCTCAACTGGGTGGGTGGCGCCCAGGGTTTAAGTGACTTTTGACTGAATTTTGGACCTGCATCCTCAGTCAGTCAGGGACTCCCTGAGCTCAGTTGGGTGGGTGGTGCCCCATGCCTGAATGACTCTTGATTGAGCTTTAGACCTGTGCCTCCCACAGGGTGGCAGCTCCCTGAGCTTCATTGAGTGGGTGGTGCCCGGTGTCTGAGAGATCTTGTCTGAGCTTTGGGCATACACTTTCCACACAGCAGTGACCCTTTGAGCTCAGTTGGGTGAATGGTGCCCAGCACATGAGTGTCTCCCCTGAACTCTGGGCCAGTGCTGTCAGCTGGACAGTCCCGTGAGCTTGATTGGGTGGGCAGAGCCAGGGCTGCCAAAAGGACTTTGACTAGAATTCTGGGCCAGGGCTATCTGCTGATTCTTGTTACCCTGGAGATACCATCTGAGTCTGCTGATTCACCATTTGTCTGCTTTTCTTAGTGTAGGGATGGTACTGTAGCAGTGAGGAGTGGACTCAACAGGGAAAACCTATCAATTTAACTAAAAAAGTATAATTAAGATATTAAAAGAAAGAGAAGAAGATGCTGAAAATACTCATGGGGAGGAATCAGCAGAACTCTGACAACATGAAAAGTCAGAGCAGATCAATTCCCCTTGGGGATGTCAAGAAAATACAACAGAAAGTTTCATCCACAGAGAAATTGCTGAAATGTCAGGAATAGAATTCAGAATATGGATGGCAAATAAGATAACTGGAATGGAGGAAAATATGGAACCCAAAAACCAAAAATACTTCCGAAGTTGTCTCAAGAAATTAATGAATTCAAAGACAAAGTTCCCAAGGATACAGACATAATGAGGAAAGATATAGCAGAGCTTAAGATATTAGAAAAGGTATTCAAGGTGCTTTGAAATACGATAGAGTCCCTTAGAAATAGAGTTTAACAGTATGGAGAAATAATTTCTTATAAAGAAGATAAGACTTTTGAACTATCTCAAGCATCCAAGCATCCAAAAAAACAGGAGAACAAGAACAGAATATTCCCTAGAGAGTTACGGGATCATTCCAAGAAATCAAACATCCTAATTATAGGGATTCTTGAAGGAGAAGAGGATGGTCTCAAAGGCACAAATTCTCTGCTCCAAGATATTATGGTGGAGAACTTCCCAAGTATCAGGAGAGACACAGAAATTCAGATGGTAGTTAGTTTCAAAACCCCAGCACAACTCAATCCAAACATCTCCTAGACACATTGCAATTAAATTTGCCAATGTTAATATGAAGGAGAAAATTCTGCCAGCCGCCAGGAGTAAGAATGGTATTACTTACAAAGGGAAAAGTATTAGGATGACTGCAGATCTTTCAGCTGAATCTTTCCAAGCCAGAAGAGAATAATTATCGACCTTCAACCTTCTTAAACAAAACAATTTCCAGCCCAAGATCCTATATCCTGCTAAATAGTTTCATTTGGGATGGAGAAATCAAATATTTCAGTGACTTCCACATGTTGAGGAAATTTGCCATAACTAGATCCACTCCACAGGCAATACTCAGACCCATTCTTCATAATAATCAACGGGATGGTATGCCACCAAAGTGAAACTACCCAGAAATTTAAGAATAAAGCCTCGCTTCCACACTGGTGAAAGGGATGAAAATAAACTCTGGACTTCTGAAAAACAATATGACCAAAATTCTGCCATATCTATCAATTCTCTCAATTAATGTGAATGGTTTGAATACTTTAAAGAGGCATAGGCTGGCTGACTGGATACAAAAACCCAGGCTAGGCTCGGCGCCTGTGGCTCAAGTGGCTAAGGCACCAGCCACATACACCTAAGGTGGTGGGTTCGAATCCAGCCCGGACCCGCCAAACAACAATGACGGCTGCAACCAAAAAATAGCCAGGCGTTGTGGCAGGTGCTTGTGGTCCCAGTTGCTTGGGAGGCTAAGGCAGGAGACTCGCTTGAGCCCAGGAGTTGGAGGTTGCTGTGAGCTGTGAAGCCACGGTACTCTACCCAGGGAGATAGCTTGAGGCTCTGTCTGAAAAAAAAAACAAAACCCAGGCCAGATATCTGTTGCCCACAAGAAACCCACCTGACCTCAAAAGATAAAGAAAGACTCAGGGTAAAGGGATAGGCAATGGTATTCCAGGCAAATGGAAAGCAGAAAAAGGCTGAGGTTGCAGTCTTATTTGCAGATACAATTGGATTCACACCAACAAAAATAAGGAAAGACAAAAATGGACACTACCTACTTGCCAAGGGAAATACACTATGAAGAGATTTCAATAATTAACATCTTTGCACCCTATCTGAATGCTCCTCAATATATAAATTGATTCTTGCTGGATAAAAAGACTTAAATTTAAGATACAAAACCATAAAAATTCTACAAGATAGTGTGGGAAAAGATGTGAAGATACTGAAGATATTTGAAGCTATTGGCCTGGGAAAAAACTTTACGAGGAAGACCCCCGTGGTAATCGCAGCAACACCAAAAATAAATAATTGGGATTTGATCAAGCTAAAAAGCTTTTGCACAGCTAAGGGTACCACAAAGAAAACAAACAGCCAGCCTTCAGAACAGAGAAGATTATGAATCTGACAAAGGTCTGATAACTAGAATCTACAGAGAACTCAAATCAAACAATGAAAAAAGTATAAACAACCTACTTTATAAGTGGGCAAGAGACTTGAACAGAAACTTCTCCAAGGATGACCGGCAAATGGCCAACAAACACATGAAAATATGTCCATCATCTTTAATCATCAGAAGAATGCAAATCAAAACCACTCTAAGATATCACCCAACCCCACCAACTTTAGCTCATATCAAAAAGTCCCAAAACACCAGATACTGCATGGATGTGGGGAGAAGGGAACACTTCCACACTGCTGATGGAATTGCAAACTAATACAGCCTTTTTGGAGAGAAGTATTGATAATCTTCAAAGATCTAAAAGTAGACCTTCCATTTGATCCTGCAGTCCCATTACTAGGCATCTACCGAGGACAAAAATCATTTTACCACGAAGACATTTGCACTAGAAAGTTTATTGCAGCTCAATTCATAATTGTCAAGTCATGGAAGCAACCTAAGTGCCCATCAACCCATGAATGGATCAACGAACAGTGGTATATGTATGCCATGGAATACTATTCAGCTATCAGAAAAGATGGAGAATTTACAGCTTTTACATTTACCTGGATGGAGTTGAAATGCATCCTTCTTAGTAAAGTATTGCAAAAATGGAAAAATAAATATCCAATGTACTCTATACTAACATAAAATCAATATATAAACAATTACATGTTCGTATGAACAAAAAAACACAAATATAGTCTAACACAGGGGTAAAGGGAGTGGTGGAGGGGAGGACCATTGGCAGAAGGAGGGAGAGCATGATCTCACCCAATGTGAGCATAGTGAGAGTGTAGAACATGACCCCGGGGTGAGGGGCTCTTTTATAATTGGAACTTTACCTTGGAAGTGAGAACAATGTAACCTAAAAATTTAAACCTTCACAATAATTTGAAATTAAAAAGGTAAGTGTTGATTACTGTTGTTTAAGATAAGAGTTAGTATGGTTCTTACTTTTAACTTTTGTGCATAAGACTGTGGTTTTGGAAATGGATGAACAGAACAGTCATGGAGAGGCTACTCTCACTGTTCTCTAGAATGGCTGGCCTTCTGACAAATAAAATTTGGTGGACATATCCCCATCTCCGCATATTGGTTGACAGTGACAAGCAGCCAGACACTCTTCTTCTGGTAACAGAACCCAGGCACAGATCTCACCTGATATGCGAAAGTTGACTCAAAATGGATCATAGACCTAAATGCAAGATGCAAAATTATTAAACTTCTAGGAGAAAATCTATGTAACCTTGGGTTTGATGATATGTTTTTAGATGTAACACCAGAAGCACAATCTAGACACTCTTGGTGGGAATATAGATTAACAGAGCCTTTTGAGGTAGATAAGAAGGCAGTGCTTCAAAAAACTATGTAATATAGGGCGGCACCTATGGCTCAAGGAGTAGGGCACTGGCCCCATGTACCTGGGGGTGGTGGGTTCAAGCTCGGCCACAGCCAAAACTGAAAAAAATAAAATTAATTAAAAAAAAAACTATGTAATGTATAATACTTTTTAATCAAACAATCCCATTTCAAAAAGCATATTCTCACAGAAATACCCTCACAGGGCAAGACATTTCAGTGACTGGATGATCTCATCTATAGCTGTTACCTAAAACTGTAGTGGTAAAACTAGACACCCCTAGACTTCTATGGATTGCAAGACTCCACGGTGATGACCTGAACTTAGAGTTCTCAGCATCAGGAGGGATGAAGCTAGGAGTCAGGGAGGTACAACAGGCCCTAAGTGACAGCTCAGCCCTGGATGAGGGCAGGACAAGAATTGTCCACCTGTGTACTGAAGGGAGAGAACTGTGGCTCTTGTCAACATCAGGCTGTACTGCAAAAGCCTCTCCAAATCAACTCTGGGTCGCCACACCTGGGTGAGACACTCACCTCCTAAAACTAAAGGGTTGTAGCCCTTGCAGCGCTCCTGGAGGACTGGCTGACAAAACCAGAAGAACAGAATAGAGGTCCACTCGGCTTTACAGAGCTGGTGACAGGAAGAGAATGACGATTCTGACAGTTGGGAGACTGGAGCACTGGCCATCCAGAGGCCGGTGACGGGGGAGCTCAGAGAAGCAGAGGTGCCTGGATTCTGGGGAAACAACTTTTGGTTTGCATTAGCATCTGTGTGGCAGGGCTGGTCTCAGCAGAGCTGTCCCCTGAATGTTTCTTCCCCTTGTGGGCTCCCCTCCCCAGGAGGCAGATGGGCTCCCCCACTAGGCTCCTGGGTCCTTGCCCAAGGGCACTTGTGTTGACCTGTCCCACCCAGAGTATCCAGACCCATGGTTTGAGCCAAGCAGTGGTTCCAGACACCCAAATGTAACATGCTGTCAGGATTTTGGACGTCATCAAAAGCCCTCACTTACCTTACATCCTATAGTTGGGCATCATTCACAGTCTGTGTCTTTATGGGGTGTGATTTTCTCATAATTCCATTTCCAAGATGACAGCAGCTCTTCTTTGAGCATTGACATGGAGGATAAACTTAAAAAGAGGGAGAAGATGATAGAAGGTGGCTGGGGCCACGTCCCCCAGCTGCTGGAATTGTCATTCTCATCTCACCCGCTCCTCACAGCCACCTGGACCTCTAATGATTCTGTTCTTTGGGTTTCTACTATAGAGGAGCACTACCAGGCTGGGGACATGGGGATGCAACTCCTTAGTTTTATAAGATGAATCTCGTCCCCAGGATGTGTGGTGCCCAGGCTCTCCGGAGCACAGGACTTGGGGTGTTCCTGAATACGAAACAAGAACAATGGCTCGGCGCCTGTGGCTCAATCGGCTAAAGCGCCAGCCACGTACACCTAAGGTGGCAGGTTCGAATCCCCAGCCCGGGCCCGCCAAACAACAATGATGGCTGCAACCAAAAAATGGCTGGGCGTTGTGGCAGATGCCTGTGGTCCCAGCTACTTGGGAGGCAGAGGCAGGAGACTCGCTTGAGCCCAGGAGTTGGAGGTTGCTATGAGCAGTGATGCCATGGCACTCTACCCAGGGGGATAGCTTGAGGCTCTGTCTCAAAAAAAAAAAAAAAGA
>CAUYQV010190128.1:0-13188 GCA_963574575.1 Galagoides demidoff | reverse complement strand
CCCCTCCCCATATTCTTGGGCTAGAATTAAGTTGTATCTTTCGTTTGAGAGCTATAGATTAGTTTCATAAAAGGGCTGTGTACATTGGATACTTTTTCTTCTATTCCTGAGATACTTTGCTAAGAAGAACATTTTCCAGTTTTTTTAGTATGAAATGTTCTGTATATGTCTGTTAAATCCAATTGTTGAATGGTTAATTTTAAGTCTAAAATTTATTTGTTAATTTCTTATTGGAAGATCTATCCAACACAGCCAAAGAAGTATTAAAATCTCCAGCTATTAAAGTGCTGGAGGAAATAAAGTTGCTCATGTCAGTTAGAGTCTCTCTTATAAATTGAGGAGCATTCTGCTTGGGTGCATAAATATCGATGATTGAAACCTCATCGTATTAAGTATTACCCTTAACAAATATAGAGTGACTGTCCTTATCTTTCCTTAATTTTGTTGATTTAAAGTCTACTTTATTTTTGAATAGAATTGCAACAGCTGCTTTTTTCTGATTTCCATTTGCCTGAAATATAGATGATCATCCCTTCACCCTGAGTCTGTATTTATCTTTTAAGTTAAGAAGAGATTCTAGTATCCAGCAGACATCTGGCCTGAGTTTTTGTATCCAGTCAGCCAACCTATGCCTCTTTAGGGGGCAATTTAATCCATTCACATTAAATGAGAATAGTGATAAGCCTGGCATTATTTTGGGTGTCAAATTTTTTGAAAGTCCAGTGGACATTTTTATTCTTTTTGCCACTGTGGAAGTTGGGTTTTGATAAAAAAAAAAAAATTCTGAGTGAGTTTACTTTGGTGGTAAATAATTGTGGTGGTTATTGTGGAGGATGGGTCTGAGAATATCCTGGAGAGCTGGCTGAGTGGCAAATTTCTTCAGCATGTGAGTATCATTAATGTATTTAATTTCTACATCATAAATGAAACTCAGTTTAGCTTAATACAGGATCCTAGGTTGAAAATTGTTTTGTTTTAGGAGATTAAAAGTTGATGACAAAAAAAAAAAAAGTTGATGACCACCTTCTTCTAGCCTGAGAATGTTTCAGCAGAGAGATCATCAGTTATTCTAATATTTTTCCCCTTGTAGGTTATGGTTTTCTTATGTCTGACTGCTTGCAGTATTTTTCCCTCCATATCAACTTTGGTGAAGGTAATTACAATGTGTCTAGAAGACACTTTATTTGAGTTGAGTCATGCTGGGGTTCTGAAACTGTCTGCTATATGAATTTCAGCATTTCTTGTGATGTTTGGGAAGTTCTCCTCAATTATCTCTTGGAGAAGAGCACCTATACCTTTCGAAGCAACCTCATCGCCTTCAGGAATTCTTGTAAGGTGAATATTAGTTTTCTTGGAATTATCCCAGAGCTCTCTAAGAGAATAATATGTTTTTGCTCCCCACTTTTCTTCCTCTTTGTGCATTTGGGAGCATTCAAAAGCTTTGTCTTTGATGTCAGAATTCCTCTCTTCTGCCTGCTCCATTCTGTTACTGAGGGATTCTACTATATTTCTAATATCTTAGAAGGCTGCAACTTCTTTTCTCAATGTGTCAAAATCTTTGGTAATTTTGTCTTTGAATTCATTGAATACTTGATACAATGTTTGCATTATTCTTAGAATATATACTTCCAACTTTACTTCCATTCTGTTAATCTTATTTGCCATCCAAATTCTGAACTCAGTATCTGACATCTCAGCCACTTGTTTATGATTATATCAAAAATATATATCTAGTGGTACCCATAGCTCAGTGAGTAAGGCACCAGCCACATAAACCTACACAGAAAGTTGGTGTGTTTGAACCTGGCCCAGGCCAACTGAACAACAATGAAAACTGAAAAACAAATAGCCAGGCATTGTGGCAGGTGCCTGTATTCCCAGCTATTTGGGAGACTGAAGCAAGAGAATTGCTTAAGCCCAAGAATTTGACATTGCTGTGAGCTGTGACACCAGGGCACCCTACTAAGAGTGACATAGTGAGACTTTGTCTCAAATATATATATATATATACTTTTTTATGCCCTTGTTTATTCCAATAATATTTACATAGCCAATATTTGTAATCAAATTGTTCATCCACAGATGAATAGATAAAGAAATTGTAGTACATATATGCAATGGAATGTTACATACCCACAAAAAATAAATAAACAAATAAATAAAATCCTGCCACTTACAACAACATTAATTGAACTGGAGGACACTATGTCAAGTGAAATAAGCCAAGCACAAAATGACAAATTTCACATGTTCTCAATCATGTAGAAGTTAAGTATTAAAACAATTGATCTCATTGAATCAAAGAGTAGAATGATTGTTACCTGAGCTTTGGAAGTATAATGGGAAAGAGGGATAAAGCGGGAGTGGTTAATAGGTACAAAAATATAGGTAAATGATTAGATAGAATGTAGAATATTTGATAGCACAACAAAGTGACTATAATCAAAAGTAAGTGAAGGTATACTTTAAAATAACTAAAAGAGTGAAAACGTAATGTTCGTAACATAAGAAATAATAATGGACCCCCTAATTACTCTTATTTGGCTAATTTATATTGTATTTCTATATCAAAACATCACATGTACCTTACAAATATATACAACTAGTGTTTACCCATAATTAAAAATACTAGTTTTAATCACCTGTATGCATTAAATACATAAAATAGTGTCAATTACACATCAATAAGTTGAAAAAATGGAAGTAATTTGTAGCCATTAGCCCTACCTTGAAGAAATTCTTTAGAGTAAAGGAAAATTATAAAGGTCAGAAGCTTGGATCTACATGGAGAAATTAAAGGAAATGGAAAAGAAATAAGTGAAGGTAAAATTGAAGCATTTATTTTTCTTATTCTCAATTTATCTAGCAAATAATTTCCTTCAAACTAATAAGAGCAACAATGTATTCAATTATATATGCTAGGTGTATGTGTGTATTTATATGTATATTCTTTTTTATAAAGAAAATCAATGCCAGGAATGATACAAGTGATGGAAGAAAGAAATTAGAATTATTTTCTCATTATAAGGTATTTGTGCTACCTGTAAGGAGGTGTAGTGTTATTTTTAATTGGACTCATGTTAGGTGTAAATATATATTACAAACTCTAGGGCAAGCCACTACTCAAAAAGGTAAAAGAAAAAAAAATTATAACTGACACTCTAAGGCAGGAGAAAAAAATGGAATCATAAAAAATTGCTTAATTAGGGCAGTGCTTGTGGCTCAGTGGGTAGGGTTCCAGTCCCATATACCAAGGGTGGTGACTCCAAACCTGACCCTGGCCAAAATGCAACAAAAAAATATAACCTGACATTGTGGAGGGTACCTGTAGTCCCAGCTACTCAGGAGCCTGAGGCAAGAGAATCACCTAGACCCAGAAGTTGGAGGGTGCTGTGAGCTATGTGATGCCATGGCACTATACCAAGCACAATAAAGTGAGACTCTGTCTCTACCAAAAAAAAAATACTTAATTAAATCCAAAAAGGTAGAAACAGGGTGAAAGGTAAAAATAGGAACAAAGAAAAAAGGGTGCCAAATAGTAAACAGTAGCAAATATAGTAAATGTAAAACCAACTGTATCAATAATTGCCATAAACATTAATTATCTAAAGCACCAATTAAAAGACATATTATCAGAATAAATTTTACCAAAAAAAAGACCCAATTATGTTTTTTCTACAAAAAAATCCGAGTTTAGATATAAAGAACCAAGTAAATTAAGATAATGGATGGAGAAAATATAACAACACTAATCAAAAGAAAGAAACAGTAGCTATATTAATTTCAGCAGGAGACTTCAGACCAAGGGGAGTTAACAGAGATAAACAGGGTCAATTACATAATGGTAAAGACATCAATTCTTCAAGAAGACATAACAATTTTTTAACATGATGCACCTAAAAAGAGAATCAAAATACATGAGTCAAAATTGAAAATGTGGTAATGAAAAATAGATGAATTCACTATTATATTTTCAGATCTCAACAGTCCTCTACTAGTAAGGGACAAATCAAGTTGTTAAAAAGCTGGAAAGACATACTTGAGCTCAACAACACCAACATTCAATGAATATAATGGGCATCTGTATAGTACTTCATCCAACAACAACAGAGTACACATCATTCCTCTCAAGTCATATAGAATATTCATTGAGATCGACTACATTCTAGGGCATAAAACACACATTAACAAATTTAAAAAAATAGAAATCATGCAATACCTACTCTCAAATAATAATGAAATCTAAATAGAATTCAATAACATATGGAAATCTGAAAATCCCAAAATATGTGAACAGCACAATTCTAAATAACATACGAGTGGGTCAATGAAGAAATCCCAAGAGAAATTTTAATATACTTTGAACTAAATGAAAATGAAAGACAACTTATCAAAATTTGTGTGATGCATCAAAATCATGGCATTGAGGAAAATTTATAATATTAAATGAATAAATTAGAAGAGAAGAAACAGTTAAAATCAATCACTTAATCTCCCACTTTAGGAAAATAGAAAAATATCTGTAAATTAAATTCAAAGTAGCCAGAAGAAAATACATAATATAATTAGAGTAGCAATCAGTGAAATTGAAAATAAGAAATCAACATAGAAAAAATCAATGGAAGGAGGCCAATGCCAGTGTATTGCTTAAGCTAAGGAATTCAAGACCAGCCTGAGCAAGAGTGAGACCCCCATTTCTTAAAAAGAAAAAAAAAAATATTTTCTTCTGCTGGGTTTGGGGTTGAATGTTCTTCCTTTTTCAGTTGCTTGAGATGTCCCATTAAGTTGGTGACTTCCTCTCTTCCTGTTTTCTTGATGAAGGCTTCCAATGCTATAAATTTCACTCTTACTACTGCCTATGTGGTATCCCACAGGTTTTGATAACTTATGTCTTCATTATCATTTTGTTCCAAAAATTTGGTGATTTCCTTCTTAATCTTGTCTTTGACCCAGCTACCATTCAGCATAAGGTTAGTTTCCATGACCTTATTTGAGTATGAAGATTCTTGTTGATACAGAGTTCAACTTTTATTCCAGGGTGATCTGAGAAGATACAAGGAATAATTTCTATTCTTTTAAATTTGCTGAGGTTAGACTTGTGCCCTAAGATATGATCAATTTTGGAGGATAATAATGGGCTGATGAAAAGAACATATATTCAGTTTTATTAGACTGAAATGTTCTATAGGGATCTGTTAAGTCCATTTGTTGTAAGGTCAACTTTAAGCCCAATATTTGTTTAGTTTTTTCTTGAAGGATCTATCCAACACTGCCAAAGTTGATGTTAAAATCTCCAACTATTATAGGGATGAAATATATCAAATTGCTTATGTCCTTTAGGGTTTCTCCTATAAATTAAGAATTCTGGTAGGGTGCATAAATGTTAATAATTGAAATCTCTTCATGTTGAGGGTTTCCCTAGACAAATATGAAGTGACCATCCTTTACTTACTTTTGTTGGTTTAAAGCCTATTGTACCTGCAAATAAAATTGTATCCCCTGCTTTTTTTCTGATTTCCATTTGCCTGAATAATAGATGACCATCCCTTCACCTTGAGTCTATTCTTGTCCTTTAATGTAAGATGAAACTCTTATTTTAATTATTTATTTTTGAGGGGTTTTTTGGCCGGGGCTGGGTTTGAACCCACCACCTCCAGTATATGGGGCTGGCGCCCTACTCCTTGAGCCACAGGCACTACCCCTTAACATAAGATGAAACTCTTACATACAACAGATATATAGACCAAGTTTATGTATCCAGTGAGCCAACCTGTGCCTCTTTAAAGAACAACTGAAACCATTCACATTAATTGATAGAATTGATAGGCATGGTAGTGTTTTGGGTGTCATGTTTTTCAAATGGAAATTTGGTTTATTCAAAAGTTTCTGGGTGAGTTTACTTTGGCTATGGACCATTATGCTGATCATTATGGAGGATGGGTCTGAGAATATTCTGGAGACATGGTTTAGTTATGGCAAATTTCTTCTACATGTGTTTGTCAGTAAAGTATTTGATTCCTCCATCATAGATGAATCTCAGTTTAGCTGAATACAGGATCCTGGGCTGGAAGTTTTTTTTGTTTTGTTTTAGGAGATTGAAGGTTGATGACCATCCTCTTCTGGCTTCATTTCATCTTTGATAAGCATATCAAAAACATTAATTAGAAGAAAGATTCCCTATTTAATAAATGGTACTGGGTTAACTGGCTGGCAACCTGTACAAGAATGAAAGTAGACCCTTATCTCTCACCATTAACAAAGATTGATTCTCACTGGACAAAAGATGTAAACTTTAAACATGAAACTATAAAAATATTAGAAGAAAGTTCAGGGAAAACACTTGAAGATTTTGGCCTGGGAAAATATTTTAGGAAGAAGATCCCCCCTAGCAATTTTATTAACACCAAAAATATACTACTGGGATCTGACAAAACTAAAAACATTCTGCATAGCTAAGAGTGCAGTAAGCAGTAAGTAAAGCAAAGAGACAGCACTCAGAATGGGAAAACATATTTTCAGGTTATGCTTCTGACAAAGGTCTAATAACTAGAATCCACAGAAAACTCAAACTAATCAATAAGAAAAGGACAAATAACCCCATTTTTATGTGGGAAAGAGACTTGAACAAAAACTTCTCTGATTAAGACAGACACATGGCCTACAAACACATGACAAAGTGCTCATCATCTTTACTCATCAGAGAGTATGTCCATACTACCCAAAGCAATATATAATTTTAATGCAATCCCTATTAAAGTTCCATTGTCATGTTTTAAAGATCTCGAAAAAAATAATACTTCATGTTATATGGAATCAGAAAAAAAACTTGAGTAGACAAGACATTACTCAGAAATAAAAATAAAGCAGGAGGAATCACGCTACCAGACATCAGACTATACTATCAATCAATAGTGATAAAAACAGCATGGTACTGGCTCAAAAACAGAGAGGTAGATGTATGGAACAGAATAGAGAACCAAGAGATGAACCCAACTACTTAATGTTATATGATCTTTGACAAGCCAATTAAAAACATTGAGTGGGGAAAAGATTCCCTATTTAACAAATGGTGCTGGGTGAACTGGCTGGCAACCTGCAGAAGACTGAAACAGGATCCACACCTTTCACCACTAAGACAGACTCTCACTGGAGTAAATATTTAAACTTAAGACGTAAAACTATAAAATTACTAGAAGAAAATGTAGGGAAAACACTTGAAGAAATTGGCCTGAGTGAAAATTTTATGAGGAGGACCCCCCAGGCAATTGAAGCAATATCAAAAATACACTACTGGGACATGATCGAACTAAAAAGCTTCTGCACAGCAAAAAACACAGTAAGTAAAGCAAGCAGACAGCCCTCAGAATGGGAGAAGATATTTTCTGGTTATGTCTCCGACAAAGGTTTAATAACAGAACACACAGAGATCTCAAAGGTATTAGCAAGAAAATAACAAGTGATCCCATCTCAGGGTGAGCAAGGGACTTGAAGAGATACTTCTCTGAAGATGACAGATGCATGGCCTATAGATATATGAAAAAATGTTCATCATCTTTAATCATCAGACAAACTCAAATCAAAACTATTTTGAGATATCATCTAATACCAGTAAGATTAGCCCATATTACAAAATTCCAAAATCAGAGATGCTGGCATTGTTGTGGAGAAAAGGGAACACTTCTACACTGCTCTTGGGAATGCAAACTAATACGTTCCTTTTGGAAAGACATCTGGAGAACACTTAGAGAACTAAAAATAGACCTGCCATTTGATTCTACAATTTGTCTACTAGGTATATATCCAGAAGACCAAAAATCACACTACAACAAAGATATTTGTACAGGAATGTTTATTGCAGCCAAATTCATAATTGCTAGGTCATGGAAGAAGCCCATGTGCCCATCAATCCATGAATGGATCAATAAATTTTGGTATATGTACACCATGGAATACTATGCAGCCCTAAAGAAGGATGGAGACTTTATCTCCTTCATATTTACATGGATGGAGCTGGAAAATATTCTTCTTAGCTAAGTCTCTCAAGAATGGAAGAAAAAGTATCCAATGTACTCAGCCCTACTATGAAACTGACTTACAGCTTTCATAGAAAAGCTATAACCCAATTATAGCCCAAGAATCTGGTGAAAGGGAAGACAGAGGGGAGGGGAGGGTTAGGATGGGTGGAGGGAAGGTAATTAGTGGGATCACACATATGGTTCATTTTACAAGGGTACATGTGAATCTTTCCAAATGTAGAATATAAATGTGTTAACACAACAACTAAGAAAATGATGTGAAGGCTATTTTAACCAGTTTGATGAAAATTTTTCAAATTGTATATAAAAACAGCACACTGTACCCCATGACTGTATTAATGTACACAGCAATTATTTAATAAGAAAAATCATCAGAGAAATGCAAATCAAAACACTTCAAGACATCATGTAACTCCAGAAAGATTAGCCCACATCACGAAATCCCAAAACTACAGATGGTGCCATGGATGTGGATAAAAGGGAACACTTCTGAATTTCTGGTGGGAATGCAAGCCAATACAACCTTTTTGGAAAGAAGTTTGTAAAATACTCAAGGAACTAAAAGTTGACCTACTATTTGATCCTACAATTCGTCTACCAGGTATATAACCAGATGATCAGTTTACAACAAAGACATTTGCCCAAGAGTGTTTATTGTAGACCAATTCATAATAGCCAAGTCATAGAAGCAGCCCAAATGCCCATTGACCCATGAATGGATTAACAAATTGTGGCATATTTACACCATGAAATACTATGCAGCCATAAGAAGATGGAGACTTCACATCTTTTATGTTTAGCTGTATGGAGCTGGAACATATTCTTCTTAGTAAAGAATCTCAAGAATGGGGAGAAAAGTATCCAATATACTCAATACTACTATGAAATCGATGTGTAATCACCTACACATTCACAGGAATGGTAAAACATAACTACAGTCAAGAATGAAGGAGGGAAGAGAAGGCAAAGGGGAGGGAAGGGGGGAGGCCAAGAGGAGGAAGAGTATTTGGGAGGACCTCAGCTAATATGCATAATGCAATGATACATTTCAAAAGTACTAAGAATAAAGTATAAATGTTTTACCACAACAAATAAGTAAGTGAAGAGGTGGTTAAGCTAATCACTTAGATGTAAGCATTCCACGTGGTATATCAAATCAGCACATTGTACCCCATAAATGCATTAATGTACACAGTTATGATTTAATAAAGAATTAAAAAATAGCTGGATATTGTGGTGGGTGTCTATAGGCCAAGCCACTGGGGATGCTGAGAGAAGAGGTTCAATTGAGCCCAAGAGTTTGAGGTAGCTGTAAGCTATGATGCCATGGTAAGACCAAATAAATAAATAAATAAATAAATAAATAAATAATATTGAAAATGAAAAACACTGATTCTTTGAAAGGATCAAAAAAATTGATAAGCCTCAAAATAGATTAAGTCAGAAAAAAATTCTATTAATATTTTTAAAGAATTAATACCATTTCTTCTCAAGCTCTTCAAAAAACTTAAAAAAGACAGTATGGATCTATATTTATTGCACAAGGTCAACAATTTTACCCTATACTAAAGCAAGAACACTCAAAAACAGTAAAATTATAGGCCAATATTCCTGATCAACAGAGGTATAAAAATCCTCAACAAAATAGTAGCAAACTGAATTCAATAGCACATTAAAGTGATCATTCACCATGATCAAGTGTAACTTCTCCTTGGGATGCAAAAATGTAAATTAATAAATGAGATACACCACCTTAACTAAATGAAAGATAAAAATCACATGATTACCTCAATACATACAGAAAAAGTATATGACAAAATTCAACATCTTTTATGATAAAAATTCCTAACATGGGCAGTTGTAAAAAATACATCTAAACACAATGTAACAGATCCACAGCTAACATCATAATCACTAGGAAAAAATCTGAAAACTTTTTCTCTAACATCTGGAAAAAGTAAAAGTACCCACTCTGACCAATTCTCAGCAACACAGTACTAAAAATCCTAACCAGAGCAATTCATCAAGAAAAAGGAATAAAAAGAATCCAAATTGGAAAGGAAGGAGTAAGATTAGCTCTCTTTGCAGTGACATAAGCATCCATATAGAAAACCCTAAAAAAAAATCATAATCAGATAAAACTAATAAACTAATTCAGTAAGTTTTCAGGGTACAAAAACAACAAACAAAAATCGGTAGCATTTTCCAATAGAAAACTACCTGAATAAGAAATTAAGAAAACAATTCCACTTATTATAGCAGCAAAAAAATTAAATACTTAGAAATAAATTTACCCAATAAGGTTAAAGAACTGCATACTGAAAACTACAAAACAATAATGAAAGAAATTCAATATGATAGAAACAAATGAAATGTTATTTTGTGTGTTTGTGTGTTATAGGAATTTATATTGTTAAAATGTCCACACCAATGAAACCAATCTACACATTCAAAGAAATATCTATCAAAATTTCAATGACATTTTTCACAAGAATAGAAAAAGCACTCCTAAAATTTATATGGAACCACAAAAGATCCTCCAAATAGCTAAAGTAATTTTTAGCAAGGCAAACAAAAGATGTTTTGATTTGCATTTCCCTAATGATTAGAGATTTTGCCATGAGGAATTTGGCCATTAATATATATTCATTTAGAAATATTTTATTCATATTTTTTGCCCACGTTTTAATGGGGTTGTTTGGTTATTTCATCCTGATTTACTTGAGTTCTTTGTAGATTCCAATTATCAGATTTTATCAGATGTATAGCATGAGAATATTTTCTTCCATTCTGTAGATTGTCTATTCACTCTTTTGATTGTGTCCTTGGTTGTGCAGAAGCTTTTTAGTTTAAACAGATCCATTTATTTATTTTTATTGTGTCTGTGATTGATTTTGGGCTCTTATTTATGAATTATTTTCCTAGGTTGATATCCATAAGAGTTTTTTCCACCATTTTCTTGTAGTATTCTTATAGTTTGCTGCCTTAGATTTAAGTCTTTCATCCATTATGAGGTAATCTTTGTGCGTGGTGACAGGTGTGGATTCTGTTTCACTCTTTTACATATGGCTATCCAATTTTGCCAACACCATTTATTAAACAGGGATTCTTTACCCGGGATACACTTTTATCCATTTGGTCAAAAAGCAGATGGCAATATGAGGATGATTTCATTGTTGGGTTCCCTCTTCTGATCCACGGTTCTATGGTTCTGTTTTTGTTTCAATGTCATGCTGCTTTGGTCACTGTAACCTTCTAGTATAGCTTGAAGTCTGCTAAAGTGATTCCTCCCACTTTGTTCTTATTACATAAGGTTGCCTTGGCTATTTGGGGTCTTTCCTCATTCCATGTGAAGTGTAGAACTTTTTTTCTTAGAGCTGCAAAAAAAAATGGTGTTGGTATTTTAACGAGAATTGTGTCGAATTTATAATTCATTTTGGGTAGTATAGCCATTTAACAGTGTTGATTCTGTGATCATTGAGCATGGTATATGGTTCTATCTGTTTATAGCCTATGTGATTTATTTCCTCAGTGTTTCATAACTCTCCCTATGGAAGTGAAATGCAAATCAAAACCTCAAGGAGATATCACCTAACTCCAATGAGAATGTCTTGTATTAAAAATTTTCAAAGCAACCGATGTTGCTGTGGATCCAGAAAGAAAGGAACTTTATACACCATTATTGGGACAGCAAACTAGCACAACCTGTGTGGAAAACCTCAAAAGACTTAATGTAGTTCTACAATTTGATACAGCAATCCCACCATTGGATGTATATGAAAGAGATAAAAGGTCATTTTCTGAAAAGAACACCAACAATGGAATGTTTATAGCAGCACAATTCATAATCACAAAAATGTAGAAACAACCCAAGTGGCCACCAACACATGAATGGATTAATATATGCATACTATAGAACACTACTCAGCTACTTTAAAAAAATGATAGTCTAGTACCTTTTTTGACAGCTTGGAGGGAACTGGAGACAATTCTTCTGAATGAAAAAGCACAAGAATAGAGAAACAAACACACATACTCAATACCAAATTGGAACTAATAAATCAACACTTAAATGAACATATGGAAATAAATCTCAATAAAAATCAAGCTGGGAGGTCAAGATGGCTGACTAGAGGCAGCATTCGACCAACTGTCCCAGCAAGAAGGAGGAAGATTAAACTGAAGTGCACTCAAAGCAATTGAAATTGGGGATAAATCCCAAAGAGAGAAACAAAGGTGTTCAGTGACCCCACTGAGAGAAACTATGAAGGTTAATATGACAAAGAGGTAGAGAGAGAGCAGAGGACAGTCACTAAGTAAACTAGATTTGGAGTATCCCAGAGCTAAATATAAGGTTAAGGTGAACTCTTCACTCTACCGGGCACTCTCTGCAAGCAGCAAACGATAGGCGCTCTCACCCCACAGTGGATTAACACATGGGACCAGAAACTCAGCTTTCCTGCACCTAGGCATTTCCTCCTTTGAATCTCTCCCTTGACTAGCAGAATAGAAAGAAATTTTCGCTCCAGCCATTTTGCAACCATAGCACATCAACCCCTTTCTTTAGCAACTTGACAAAGACCCCCTTACTGAGTCCTGATTCCCCTCTGCAGGGGTGTATAAGGAACACAAGCCTGTCTCAGAGAGCCTGTGTGGCCTGCCCAACCCCTGGGACTGAGGCAGCACCTTGCCCTACACCCACAGTAACTGTGAAAGCAAACATGTGGAGGTAAGCTTCTTTCTCATTGGTATCTGGCAGGAATTATTGTTTGTAGAGAATACAGGGCACAGGAGCAGTGAAAGGAGATGAAACTTGCTTTCCGAGACATAACCTGAAAATATTTTCTCCCACTCTGAGGGCTGTCTGCATGTCCTACTTACTGTGCTCTTGGCTGTGCAGAAGCTCTTTAGTTTAATCAGGTCCCAATAGTGTATTTTTGATGTTGCTTCAATTGCTCGTGGGGTCCGTCTCAGAAAAAATTCACCCAGGCCAATTTCTTCAAGGGTTTTACCTGCACTTTCTTCAAGCATTTTTATGGTTTCATGTCTTAAGTTTAAGTCCTTAATCCAGTGAGAATCTATCTTAGTTAATGGTGAAAGATGTGGGTCCAGTTTCAGTCTTCTACAGGTCCCCAGCCAGTTTGTCCAGCAC